>JABEXW010000101.1:0-80930 GCA_013266185.1 Fusarium sarcochroum | reverse complement strand
CTCTTTATATTGTTTTGTATTATAATCCTTGAATGTAAAACAGCATCACAAATTAAAAGTTAGTCTTCTTATAAAAGCCCAAATATGAAAATTTAAACGCCACAGGTTTTGCCACTACAACCTTGGCTGTTCCTGCAAATCCACTACCAACTCGCCTACAATAGCAGAAGCGACACGGTCACTAATGGCCATAGTCGTGACCATGGGGTTAACTCCGCTCGCACTTGGAAAGATACTCGCGTCTGCAACGATCAAATTTTCACAACCCCAAACCCTGCCAAACTCGTCAACGACACCATCGGAAGGCTTAGCACTCATCCGACATGAGCTCATCTGGTGGGCGGAGGCAAATGGTGTGTCGGGTGTCTTGTTCCCATGGGTCTCCATTTGCTTCAGCCACTGCTCGAACTTGACGTCTTCGGCACCCGCAGGCGCACTAACAGATTTGGACGAGCTACTTTGTTCGCGTACAAACGGCTGGAGGCCGGGAAGGACGGGATGTATCTCCAGGGCACCTTGGATATAGAGGATCTTTGCCAGAGAAATCATGCCCTTCATATTTGAACGAGTGTCAAATTTGGAGGGAGTGTAAGCCACACGAGGGACGCCGAGTACAGGATCAACGGTAACAAGACCACTATCGCGATCTCGAGTGATAGCAATGTATGCTTCCATTCGGGGATACTTTGATATGAGAGATTTGTACTCAGGCCCGGACGTCCAGTTCAGCCATGTAAGACACATGGAAGGCTATCGCTGGGTCAGTTTGGCTTCAAATGCCTGAGATATGAATACCTACTAGCATGTTGGGACGCTCGAGCTTGACACCATGACCATGTCCGTCGAGATTGTCGAAGCTCGTGATGACAGAGGTGAGACTTCCGCCTATTGTTTACGGGTAAGCTAATTTTGCCGGCGATGAGGAATTTGTTGAGCACAACGACCTACCTTCCCATGGCCTTGTCTCTTGCTTAAAAATTGCAGCGACAAACGACGTTGGATGTAGATGTAGATTCCGTCCAATATGTGGGTTCTACGCCAAGGCATTAGCAAACAATGGCTCAGTAGTTGAGCAGAACCTTCTATTACTCACTTTGAGGCCGCTGTTCTTCAAGATGACGGGAGTGCAAAGGCTTCCGGCAGATATAACAATCTTCTTCGCTCTGATAGTCACCGTCCTGGTCGTTGCATTCTTGTCATTTCTCGGTGTCCACGTGCCCTTCACACCACAGGCCACCTTCGCGCCATTTCGTTCTCTGAACAAAACCCTGTTGACGTTGAGTCCTTGGACAAACTTGGCTCCGCACTTGGCTGCATCTGGCAACCAGCCATTTACTGGACCATTCTTTTGTCCTGTCCAGCATCCTAATGCACAGTATCCATCTTGATGCTCACAACGACCCGTGTTCTGAGGGACCTGTTTGCCGTTGAAGCCTAGCTTACGACCGCCTTCAAGCAGGAGAGAGTTGCCGTGGTTGTGCTTGATGGGTTCATCACTAACCCCCATTTGTTCGCAGACCGAGTCAAGTCGGGCCTGAAACTCTGATGACTTGAAGAATTTGAGGCCTCGTTCGTCCGCCCACTCATCGCGGACTGTGTTTTGAAGCTGCAGGGCCGCGCTCCAATTGACTGTTCCACCTCCACCGAAGCACGATCCCGCAATCAGAGAAATAGATCCATCTTCCGATGAGAGTAAGCCACCCTGTTCGAAAAGATGAAAGTATCCCGAGCTTTGGTGAAGAGGTAGTGAGGATGTTTCGACATGATGACCTTTTTCGACTACCAAAACACGATAACCTGCGGCGGCGACATTCTTGGCTACAACTCCCGCACCGCAACCCGAACCAACAATCACAACATCTGTGTCTAGTTGAATCGGTGCATCACCGTCCCCGAAGTGCATGAACTCGAAGGGATGTGTTTCGACGGGGTACCACCCAGAAGGAATTGATGGGAATCTGACCAATTGATTGAAGAGGGAACTTGACCTGAGATAAACGTGTTTGCCAATGATACAAAACTGCTTAAACAGAACGCGCAATGTAGCCAGGGAGCTTGTCCTCCAAGATTGAAGGACTAGTGTCCGGTCTTGGAGGGACTGTTTGGAGAATGGGGTGAGCCGGCCGGTGAGAGGGAGAACGGCAACCCGATTACTGGATTGAGGTCAGAAATTAAAATGACATGTCTATGGAACTTCAGAATGTACTTGCTCGAGAAGAGTGCATACTGTACCAATTCCCGACAGTTTATCTGGGGGCATGTTGGCAAGTATCCGCTTCAGTATATCTTGAAACAATGGCATATCAGAGGGTTTTTCAGCAAGAAAAGCCTCCAGCGCGGATACGTCAACATCAGAGAGGAGGGTATTTGTCTTGAAAGATGTGGCCATTTCTGAACAGGGGGCTATAACGGTGTCCATGACTGCCATCAAGACATGCCATTGTGCTTCGGTCAGAGGCTCTGAGCTGGGACCTTGAGGGAGGCCAATTGAGGTAGGGCCTGTCATTGTGAGAATTGTGTCTGCCTTGATCTTGTGATTCTCTCACTTCAGGATAGAACAACTTGATTAGCATTAGGCAAGCGACAGAAAGGCCTTTAAACTTTTCACGAATTACGGATACGGCACATCACATGCCAGCCGATATGGGGTAACGGACCAACCCCAGGTTTCCCCCGCATTGTTCATGGAGCCTAGGATCTATCCAAGGACTAGCCTTTTTATCTGCGGAGCCTTTCCGATGCACGCTTTGACCTAGTATCGGAACGCGTCCAATGGTCACTGCAACAACATCCTTGCTCATCCATGTCCAGGATCGGCATCAAGAGGGCCACATCCACTAATGAGTGATGATCACCCATACTGCCGAGGTTTGAATAGCCATGGCAGACGGAACAGTTCCGTTCGCGGGTTTTTGAGACGAGCTGGGGGCCCTGCTAAGATTTATGGAATCATTAGCTTTGGGCTGTTTAAAGGACGTCATGGATTAAGTAGAACATGGTTTAGGTACCTGTACTCGGTCATGGTAGAGCATGTAGGATTGAGTTCTGTCGCGGTGGTCATTACGTTTCGATGAACAGGACGAAATAAAAGCTAGGCAAATTTCTCTTGCGGGTTGGGTGAGCGAATTGCGTTATCATTCGTGATGTCTCCTCTATTTTCCAACTGTGAGAAGCTCAACCTAGCTATGCACATACCATGTG
This sequence comes from Fusarium sarcochroum, assembly GCA_013266185.1. Taxonomy (NCBI): domain Eukaryota; kingdom Fungi; phylum Ascomycota; class Sordariomycetes; order Hypocreales; family Nectriaceae; genus Fusarium; species Fusarium sarcochroum. The sequence continues at coordinate 77,729 of JABEXW010000101.1, read as the reverse complement.
TTGGAACAGTCACGTTCCTTAACCGAGTAGACCGCCGTAGTACTCACTGACTTCTCTATATTCTCGAAAAGATAAATAACGTCAATGTGTTTATTGATGAGACTTGAAAACAAGGAGGGTTTCTATCCTATGCCGCAGCCGTGATCTGGCAGTCTCTGAGATATCGACGTCTCTAAGCTTTCTACTTGCGAATAATCTCCATCCGCTTCTTGAGTCTGTAGGCAATCGCACGCTTGCGTGCGGAAGCAGACTGTGTGAAAGCACCAGAGCCACCAAACGGCCCAGCGGCAGCTCCATTACGGACACGAACGATGCAGACGTTGTTCGCACCGCCGACACTACCCTCACAGGTCATGCCTTGAGGCATTTGAACTTTGAGAGGAAAGTCAGTATTAGTGGCAAGTGACAAGCCTTGAATTCCGAGACCAGGAACATCCTGCGTAACCTCGGCGGAACGGAAAGCATCAGGATCTGTGCCGCCAGAAGTACCGTCAATATCGGCTGTCATTGGACCGGCACCATCTTGGTTGATCTGCGTGAAAGGTTAATTTGGCTGTTGAGGTTATCAAGACGGTCACGGTACTTACCTGTCTATAAGTCAATGTTATCTCGCCATTGTCTGCCGCTGTTGGTAGCCCGGAACTGGCACCATCTCCTGCAGTTGCAGCAACACTGACTTCTTCAGGCGTCTCATTTTTGTTCCCCTGGCCTCCGCTTCCGCCTCCAAAGAGACCGCCAAGGAGATTACGGAATTGGCGCTTCTGCCTGTTGCGACGATTCTGAGGCAAATTGGATATGTTATCCTCAACCCCAACACTTGCGCTTGAACCATTGTTGGTTGGAACGTTGGTGCTACCGCCACCAAGGAAGTTGGAGATCATGACGGAGGCATCGACAGGTCCATTGCCCTGGGTCCTGCCAAGGGCGCTGGCCTCTCCACTGCGGATCTCTCGGTCGCGAATAATGGATGTGTCAGCCTGGGAGCCGCACCTGTTACTAGAACAGTCACGGGGAGTTCCATCTGCAACTATCATGGTGTAAGTCATTGCGTCTTTGGTATGTATGAAAGAACGTACTGCTGAGACCTGGCATGGATACACCGTTAGCACCCTCAACAGAGAGAACTACGCCATGCGCAGAGACGGCGGAACTTAGAGCGGCGACGACGATTGAGAAATGCATTCTGAGATCGAAATAGGTGAAGTAATTAAATGGCTCTAGGTTGTTCAAATGTCACCACCAGGGTGTACGTGATAATTGCGGTTATGAAAAGGCCAGTAATGTAAAGTGAGGAGACAATATCGTTGTGATTATATTGCTGCTTAATTTGCGAACCATCGAACCTCTTTTATAATGGTGGTCTAAATTATCATCATCTTGTTGTTTGGCCTGGTGTAACTCCTTAAATGGTTGATCATTATTCATTGTTAAACCACGCCAAGCAGCTACGAGCATCATCTTCAGGTTTAGTTTCTGCTTGTCTCGACACTACCTACGATATGTTCTAATAATTGAGCAAAATCGAGTTTCATGGTGTGTGGCCAGTTTCGAACTCGGGCAAGTTTCATGTTTCGCTCAGACCCCCTGTGATCCGATGTTACACCACAATCCACTCAAAACCAATACCCGAAACATCAGCTCTGACGTTTCGGGAACCTCTTGGCGATTCAAATAAATGCGATTGGTCTCCCTGTAGTCGCATGTGTAGAGGGCTCATACATTTGCCCTAAAAACAGACTATATCTTGTCATAAAGTCGGCCGCTGGAGGTTATCAAGTGAGACTTCGATGGAAGCCTCAACTGATTTTCTGACTCGGCGAGTAGAGCAGCCTCGTGTAGGTCATGTTGGAGATATGAAAAAAGTATCAGGTGAGACAACTAAGTGAGGCTGTGCATCTTAGGATTCTTCTGATACCTTAAACTCATCCATTGCACATGTGAACTTCTCCTGCGCCACCTCAGACTTCATTCTTGCTTTCCAAGGTCCACTGCTATACGATCGCTCAAAGTGACCACACAGGCAACCCCAGTGTGTGGCTTACTCACCATAGAACCTCATCTAACACTTTTAAGGGACGCGCTATCACTACACGAAAGCAACCAGACGTCTCGCTTCTATGACTAGGAGCCGGCGGTAAGATACACTGTCTCTTTCTGTAGCATTCCCAAGCAATACTCATTGGTAACATCTCGGTCATAGAACGTAGAGTCTAAGTTCATCATCAGGATCAACGAGGCATTGGATTCTTGATAAGCAATGCTTTATCCTTAAAAGAACTCTATCACTACAGCTTTCTGCCAATCTTATACTTAAAGACGACATGGATTGCGAAATATATTTCTGCTTGCTTAGTAAAGCCGGCATGGTGAATCTTTAATGTCAAATGACTTACCCAAATTGATCTTGCATTAGACTCTTCTGGCATAAACACTCCGTGTGATTGCTTAGTTTTACTGAGATCGATCAAGCGGGGATTTAAACACTCCATATCGTTTTCATACACTTTTATCGTCTTTCCCAACTGCTATTTGCTGCTACTTTCTTCTTAATTACATGACAAAGAAGACATCATGCGATTGCTGCTGCTCCCTTGAATCTCCAAAGTCGTCGACAAAAAAGGGCAACTTGACATGCTGTGCTTTCATAGTCTCATAACACTGTCGCGCCAACTCCCTTGCCTCGGTGGAGAGAAGCTCATCATCATAGCTGATCTCCAAGAACGTCTTCTTCCAGTGCTGCCAGTGCTCAAACATGGTGACTTTGATCGCATACGTTCTGCCAGACCGACCTCTGACTGCTCTCGCGAATGACTTGTTCGCGTTAGGGTCCAATGTCTCTGCGAGTCTTGATCCAGCAACTTGCAGCCACGCGTGGATCTCGTAGATGACAACTTGAAGGTCCTGTTCCCTTGAACAGACCAGGTTGATGGTCCTGTATGCATCAAGCTCGTCTATGCCAGGGATTCCTTCAAGGTACATCTTTGCTTCAATGAGTCCTGCTTTCCTGCAATATTGTCTGCGATACGGAGTGGCTTTTTGCAAACACCAGTTGCCCTGATAGTCCTCCCGATGTGATTCGTAATATCTCTGCCATTCATCCACGAACCCAGGTAATCCCCACCAGCTCATCGTGTTTGTTGTAAGTTTCTGAATGCAAACAAGAAGCTTCAGTATCATCTCGCAGTCTTCCTCGAAGTGCATGAGGGTGTCTGCAAGTAACGTCCACAAGCGAAAGCATGTTGAGGCAGAAGAAGCGGCAGTTATGGCTCTTGCAGCAGAATCGGCGCCGATGATTTTATTTAGATAGTTGCATAGGGTGATGGCTTCGTCAAGGTGGCAGCCCTGCCCCGTGTGGAGCTCCCGGATGGTGGGGGCCGCCTTTGAAAGTATCCATTGATCTCTGAATGACATGTTGAGGTGGGAGTGTCAAATTTTCTTGGCGTGGGCATGGAACTTCCAGTGTCTAACGCTCTATCATAACGCAAGCTTGGTCCATGCTGTTGATCTACCTTCCAAATTCTGAGCATGAACACGTAGCAAAATATTGCTCACACCAGTATGGAAAGATTATCTAATCAGTCACGTGCCAGTTCTCCAGGTATGAACTTGAAGCTCTAGCACATTCCTTGCAGAGTTAGGGGCTATACAGGCTCATCATAATCATAATATCTTATTATGAAAAATAACACAGTGTCCTCTAAATGTATGACTATTGTGTATCTCAAAAGAGATATTGAGTAAGGTGTAAATATGTACAGGATCACTGAGCTTTATTTTCACAAGCACGAAAGTATATTGTAACTAGACTCTTATTCATTATAGCAAGTCTTTCCATAAAGTAGTCCTATGACGTTAACAGGGCTTCGGGGGTGTCTGTGGTTTCTCCTCTTCGATAGTAAGCTTCAGCTATGCCTTGTTATATGTGGAAGCATATGCGCCTTTTCTTGGCCAAAGGGATGCTCGCCGAGCCTAAAGGGTACTGCTCAAAGTTAAAGTTGATAGAGCTTACCTAGAACCACGACATATCCGTATTTTCTATGTCGATGGGCGAGGATTAAACTATCTAGAGCTACAGGTAGCGCCCGCTACAAGAAACGTCTAGCTCACTCAAGTTCGGCGGGAAGCATATTGCAGTTAATAGCCTTGACTTTCTAGTCAAGACTTAACTGTCGACTGTTTCAGCTACTAACTGTGCTAGCTCTTCCGCAACAAGATGCGGATTATCCTTCTGAATGAAATGGCCACATTTAGGGGCCTGAAATGGTCCTCTACGTCTCCCTTCATCCGTCAGTCTTGCCAGTCCTTTATTGTAAGTCTCCCAAAACGGATTGGTATACTTCTGCGTCAACACCTCGGGCTGCCCCATCTTTGCCGACTCGGCCGCAAAAGTGTCAAACTCATGTCCAAGAACAGAAATCCAAGGTCCCTTTCCATCTGGTGCCTGCAACTTGGGCTGATCGCTATGCGGGAGCAACGAGCGGAGGTTCTTCCGGCTGAGACCTTCTCTACTTCCGACGCTGGGATGAAAGATTCGGCGAATGCCTTCTCTTGATTGACGGAGCACTTCTACTGTGACGTTCTCTGGCAGGTCTGCGGCACTGAACTCGGGAGCATCGGGGTCGGGCAAGATGGAGACAAAGTCGGTGTTGGCGAGCACGCTGTCTAGGAAGAGAATCGCCGCGACCGTGGCTGGGTACTCTTGCGCGTAGAGTCTGACCAACGCACCGCCAATTGAGTTGCAAACCATGACCAGGGCAACTTGTTCAACAACCGCGACACCCAATTTCGTTGCTGCGATCTGAGTGAGAAGTTGACGGAGGTCTCGAACTACATCGAGACAATCGTGACCATGCATCGGGTCTTCCGCCTTTGCGTCCTGAGGGTCACGGTCGATGGTTTGGCCTTGACCATAACGATCGTAAGTCAAAATCGCTGGGACGGGTTGGTTGGCGGCAGTTCGCAAGGCGATAAACTTTTCAATGGCGGGTGTCCACCCTGCTTGCGGGAGACCGAGTCCGTTAACAAAGACCATCAACATGGGCGTCTTGATTGATCCTTGGGTGGACTGGAAGCGATAAGCGATTTTCGCGCCTGGTTTGGTGTCCAGCTCAATATGTTCGATGTCATCCATTTTGAGTACTGATTAACGGTGGCGATGTTGGTGGCGTTTAAATCAAAATTCGCGCGCTATTTAATGACGAGAGAGAAGAAATTGGAAGATAAAGGTAAGCGGCGGGGGGAAAACAGATCCCGGTAGTCAGATTCAATGCTTACGTTGGATGACGAATCTATCTTCCCCCCTCATTGCCCATTTGCTTAGCTAAGGCTTGGAGACCCGTTTTTGGATCGTTGAGGAGCGCCTCAAGTGCAAGATAGATTTTGGATCCAGCGTAAAGTTGGTTGGTTTATGTTGGGGATAGGGTAGATTAGTGCCAAGTGGGCTACGCAGGAGTCTTCCAGTCGATCCCCTGCGGTTGATCGTATCTACTTATGGAGGTGACTCGTGAGACTGTGTCACCGGCGTGGCTGATCCTATTGCTGTATGCTGGGTTTGCAAGAACTTCGTATTGGATATGAAGGAGTGATCCGATCGTTACGAAGCGCACCACTGGTTCTCCTCTACCCTTCCGTGGTTCTTCTCAACCTCTTTCTTAAGTAAACCCACGACGTTCGCTTGAGCAATATTCTTCTGCAAGTACAAAGGCACAGTTTCGCGCCAACCTTCAAAGAACCAGCTTTTTGGGGCGTCACTGAGCGTTGACGCCCAGAAGTAACACTGCAGCCACGCGACAGGCTCGCCGAGTTTGACGCTATCTATAAAGTCATCAGTCAAGGATGCCGGCCAATGGATTATATGCCGCCAAATTCGCGGATGGCACTGGGTATCCATCATCCATTTCTTCAGAGACGATATACTTTGCTGGTGGTGTGCTCCCAGATGATCAGTGTCGATGTACAGGGCAAGTATTGCCCTATCGAGCTCCTCTATGCGTTGTTCCGTCGCAAGCTGAGCCCATGGATTCTTCAGGACAAAGGCATCCCGCAGACGCTCCCTCGCTTGCTGTCGCCGCATGAAATCCGCCGCTATCGACTCGACAAGCTTCGCCGTGCTCCGCAGAGTAGTGAGCACATTTAGCAAAGATTGCGGCGTCTGGTCTATGATGAAGCCTCTGATCTCTAGGATGACAATTGCCATTGTGAACATGACGGTAGGGATCCAGCTTGGATTGCCCACCCTGGCCACATGACACCGAAAGTCATTCGACGCGGCTATGTGATGCACATACCCGCCCATATAATCGTCCATCCGGACAGATGAAATCGTGGCGTATGAGCGAAGTATAGCAAGCGCACGGAAAGCGTGCTTAAGAAAAGAATGCTTCCGGACCTGTGCAGAGAGAATTGGGTCCCACAAGTGCATCAGCTCGTTGTCCTCGACGAGACATAGCAGCTTCCCGGCGGTATGAAGTTGCACCAGGTCATTTGAAGCAGCCGGGTACTGATATCTGTCAGGAATTGTAGAATTTGCCCTAGTTGTGCAGCTCGTGTTCTCTGATCCTGATGGTTTTCGCGGTTGTTGTTGCTGAAAGTCGCAGACAATCCCCTTGCTGTTACACTTGTCACAACCAGTTTGTTTCAAATCACACTAAAAGTTTGAGTACATTAGTATGGAACCGCGTTTCCAAGCGCTGCACTGTCGGTCTCACCTTAATATGGCGCTTCTTGCATTGGGTGCAGCCAAGTCTGGACTTTGAATGCCAATTGCGTGAGGGCATGGCGCGTGATGGCTAAGGTGTCAATGGAAGTGACTGCCAGTGAAGAAAAGTGTCCCCCGCGTTACAAGCTGCGAAACGCCACGTTGAACGCGAAGAACTTAAGGATGAACTAGACGATGACATAATGTATGCTTCGTCGGCTACGTCGGAAAACGTATGGCGGAGATTATACTTGCCGAGCTAGACCTCAGTTGGTCAAGTGTACGAAGGTGGATGAGCTAGGGATAGGCATGTGGCTGGCGAGGCTGTGTCAATAGGGTGGGTATTCGTACGTACACGGTAGCTGCACGGCTGCTTAGCTGCCCTAGTGCCCCTGAGCAGATCTCGGCTGCACTCCTGAGATTTGCCAGTTACCGATCGGGGATAGTGTACGTTGCTGACAATCAACCATGACTAGCGGCTGGTGGATATCGCCTTCATCTCTGCCTCGCTCGTCATCTGTCGAGGCTGTGTAAGGCCGGCCACGCAGTGTTCGACACAAAGACATGTTCTCAGGCGTTATCTCCTAGATCAAACTAACAAGATGTGGTGTCCATCCAGCTTCTCATGGGGTATAAAAAAGCCCAATATCCTGATCAGGTCATCTGTCGAGACAACTTCAACAAGTTATCAACCTGCTTGCCCAACATCGACCCTCTGATCAACATTGACTTACGCGATTTGTCGAAATCCAGTCACTATGTCCTCATCTAATACAGAAACGAGTCGTTACAACTACGACCCGTCGACTCCGACCGCAATTGTTGTTGCTGTTATCTTCGCCGTTGGATTCTTTCTCACCGTAGCCCAAACCATCTGGAAACGGTCGTGGATTTGGTTGATCATGGCTTTTGCTATAGCAGGTAATACCTTACTCCCTTGGTCAAATTCCCTCCCTTCTGAAGGCTCCAAACTAAGGATGATCATTAGCGGAGACTGTGGGCTATATCGCACGGACTGTATCTACGCAGAACGTCACGGAGCAAGCTCCCTACGCCAACCAATTTGTGGTCATCATCCTGGCACCAGTCATTATGGCTGGCATCATTTGTCTCGTTTTTGGCCGCATCGTTCTCTGGGTTGTGCCTCCTGAGCAAAGGTCCATCAAACTACTCTGGGCCCCTCGTAAGTTTGCAACCATTTCCTTCTTTCTCTCGCTCCGCTCCGCTGATTGATTACTGCTGGTGTCAGCTCGATTTATCACGCCGATTTTTGTTGGCTTCGATATTGTATCGCTTTTGTTGCAGGTTATAGGCGCTGTGCTTCTCGCGAGTACAAATTCAACCGACCCTGACGCTGCGAACAAGTTGCAACGAGGGAAATATCTCGGTTTGGCTGGTGTCACGCTCCAGATAATCGCCTTCAGCTTCTTCTTCATTGTGACTCTCCGTTTCCACATCGTGTCGAGGCGCGTCGATCCGGAATTTGCTACGAGTAACAGAGCTCACTATAAACTGAACGAGGACTGGCCTACTTTTCTCAATGTAATCAAAATTCCTTGTCTTCTGATCTTGGTAAGCTTGTCTATTATTGGTAGTCTTTGCTACAGCATATCGAATTAACCCGACGCAGATCCGATCTATCTATCGCGAGGTCGAGTTTGCAGGCGGAAAAGATGGTACTGTTTCCCAGTCAGAGTGGTAGTAAGTCGAATTTGGCAGATCGCTCAGGGGGGCAAACGAGCTGACTCAAATCCAGTCAATATGTATTCGATGCACTTCCTATTCTTACGGTCACCGCAATCTACACCATATGGTTCCCCGGCCGCTTCATTGGGAACCTTGGACTTCGTGCCACCAAACAATGGTTTCCTAAGCACGACCAGGTAGTGGATGACGGTCCAGGTCACAATTTACAGGCCGTGTAGTTAAAGTCATTCGCACTATGCCTCTTGTAAGAAAGCTGCAAAGGCAGGCTAGAATGATGTGCAGAGTGAAACTGTTAACGAACGGGTTACGAAAGCAAGAATTTGAAGGTCATTCATTCCAGTATGAGAAAGAAATTAGTATACTCAAATATATCACTCCTTTAGATCGCGAAAGCTATTTCTACAAGCAATTCTCTACTGGACTTCCCCTAATCCTTGCTTTATCTACCAGTATCTTCATAAAGTCATCTCGTGTCTATCACCTTCACGTAGAGGCAGCTATCAGCCCTATTCCTCCTTAGGACTACATTCATATATATATATTAATTCCTTATTCAATATCTTACCAAGGTATGTATGTGTCACTCAACATCAACTTTTGCTTTTAATTTCCCCGATCACATCAGCTCAGTGGGGGCTACTTCGGACAATCCCTATGGCACGGGTGAATGATGTTCTGCTAGTCCCACTGGACGTTTGAGCCGTCCATTAAGTGACGGGGCGAATAAGATACAAGCACTCGTACACTCTTAGTAAATCGGTTGTACTCCGCGTGTCTCTGAGGTATGGTTAATCATAAGCATGTTTGTCTATGTTGCGTCTTCTCAAAGATGGTAAGAACTGCTAGCAAACTTGACTGTGAGCTGTGGCAACCAGATCGAACAACGTGTCAGATTGTGTCTCTAAATCGTCATGAGATAAAATTGATCTCTAGCCTACGATAGAGAGTCTTTTTTCCCCAAAGCTACCTAATTTGACATGTATTTGCTTGCCAAAGCGCATGAACACCAAAAAGCTATCCGAAGGCCGTAGTAGCCCTCTTTCCGTCTCTTGTCCATGAAATAGCTTTGTAACAGAACTACTGTACTTTGACGGGAGTAAATGCCGGATTCGTTATGGTTGAGTTAGTTGTTTGCGCAACGAGGGCAACGGGTACGCCGAAGGTCCAGATCCTGTCGATGCTGAGTGTGTTCGCGATATCAGCCAAAGGATCCTTGTTTAGCAAGACTAGATCGGCTCTCTTCTCCACCTGGATAGAACCGCGATCCGCCATCCTATGCCACTTGGCAGCGTCTCTGGTGGCAGAGTTGATAGCTTCGGCTGGCGACATGCCAAGAACACTAACAAAGTTTTGCAATTCAAAGTGCAAGCTGAGGCCCCAGGGAACCAAGGCTGTCGGATCACCCATAGCCAGTTGCCCGACAGAGTCTGTGCCGGCAATCAGTGGAACCCCGTGCTGATATAAAAGCTTGGCGTTCGTTTCGGCATGTTGAACAGTTCGATTGCTGCCAGGCGTCACGCCAAAGTACTTTTCCAGAGTCTTACTCCTGTAGGCAAATTCGAAAACGTTCAACGTCGGCGTTACAAATTGCTTCTGTTGGAGAATCCTCGTGATTGTGCTGTTGCAGAGAATCCCGTCGTCAGGGACGTGTTGGATGCCATCCGTATTCGACGCGACAGCCTGAGAATACGACATGACAGCTGAAGCGTGGGTCATACTTTGCTTGTTGTACTGATGGCGCGCAACATTGACCATTTGAATCTGCTGCTCGAGGGATGGACCGTTTATTTCCGCCGTGATCTTGGAGTAGTCGCTCCCGTTATCGAACCCGTTTTGCGCGAATCTCACGACGTCTGTGTCGGGAAATATGAGCGTCTTGTTGGGTCGGTTGTCGGTTTTTGAGTGTGGACTGCCATACCCGACTGCCGACATTGAAGCAAATTTGAACGACGCCAGCCCGGGCTGGTCTGCATTGATATGGCACTGGGTGTAGTTGCCGCAATTCATATGCATAGCAGTCGTGCAGCCATATGAGGTGAATTCTTCGAGCGATTGCACGTCTGACAGATGGAGATGGCTATCGATCAAACCAGGGATGAGGAACTTCCCGGCACCATTCACCTTTAAAGTAGGGTTGGTGCAGGGACCCATGTCAACGATCCAACCACCATCGATACAGACGGTCTGAGGTTCTTCGAAGCGTATGCCATTGAACACACGAACTTGCTCGATTGCCGTTCGCGCGGTGTCATGCTGAGCAGAACGTCTTTGGTTGTTTATCGGCTCGTTCGCATCATGTACCGCATGAAGGGGACAAGCTGTGGCCAGAATAGAAAGGGAGAGAGTGCATACAGCGTAGAGAGTAGTAGACTTCATCGTGTTTGCCAGCCTCTCGTGCAAGCGGTGGTCTTTGAGTGCAAGGGTGTGATATGAAGGTAAGGCGATGCAATGTAAGTACTTGTGGGGATATGGAAGTTCTTGAGATTGGTGCTTGACTTGATGCTAACTATATGGCGATCCAGACCTTTATATATTTTTGTCTGAGGTCGTATGTGAGCCTGAAATACTTTACTTCTCAGAGCTTCGGTCAGAAGGACAGCGTAATAAGGCGTCATACCTCGGGTTCTCTCGGCATGGCAATCTCTCCTTACCTTATCCGATGATGAGGCAGAATCTATCCCGTACATCATTCCGTATTCTGTCTGTAAGTGGTGGTGATCTTTCTGTTGCTTAGCGTAGGTATAGCATGATGCATTAGGTAGACCGTGTTTTAATTATCCGCATTTTAGGTCTAGTGTACGGCAATCTGTCGGCAGTGACGCGCAGGGCTGAGGACGATTGTGGCTCAGCTCCGTTGGGTAGCACACTACCTATGCCTAACACGGTAACGTGTACGGTTGTACAGTACTCAGGCCAGCTGCTTATTCCCTACTACGTAGTATATTGAACAAACTTGCAATAATGACGGCACCGAGTCTCGTAGTCTGCAGATCGCGAAGTAGTGTTCAAATGCGGCGGTGCATGTAGTTTCTTTTGTCTGTCTTCTATCAGAACCCCTACGACTATTCTCATGCTAGACCCAACGCAGTAACGTGTCCGGGTGATTGGCCTCAGAGTCAGCTTGGGAAATTGTTATTCACACAGAGAAACAATGCCCCCAGTCAATGATAATGAACAGGATCGAACACCTCAGAGAAACACAAAATCTGTCACGAAGAAAAAGGAAGACAAGAACGATACCATTCAGATGCAACTCAATATGGCCCAAGACAACTCAACTCGTAAGGTATCTGATCCTCGGAAATATTATGAACTGGTTCAGCTTGAATCAGAATGGAAGACTGTTGAATCATATGAACTGAAAGATGGCAAGCGAAGGGCACGCTCATCGAGAGCCAAGAGTCCTAGGATGGAGAGGATCGCAATCATCGCGTACTTCGTGCTGGAACCCGCCGTGCGGCTTCCCAGCCGTGTTAGTAATGTCGGGTCTGGTTGCACTGCGATTCCCCGTTATTTGAGGCTCCAAGCACCTCCTCTATCAATTGTGGTTCTGAGCGAAGGGGTCGTCCAAAGCACGACGGCCAAGACGAGGGAATCAAATTGAGAATCTTTTAGTTGTATACTTATGGGAGGGGGGCATCGCAGAGGTTAATTGGGGTGCTTCAGTTGGAGAATTGCTTTAAAAGACGATTGTTCGAAGCTTGCATAGAGGTTCTGGTGCAATTGCCACGTATCCAGGACAGAACCTGACCGCAATATTTACTTACTCAAGCACGGATAGAAACGCAGCTAATAGAAGTGGATTGCTGGATCCTTATTTGCAGTCATTCCGATGGTTGACATGGAAGAACGCCGAAGGATGCACAGGACAACGGACTTTCATGAGTCCGTACAATAATCCCATAGAGGGGGATGTATTTATAACTAGACATAAAAAATCAAAGCTCAGAGGTATCCAAGGTGTAGCTGAGACAATGCTAATAAAATTAGGCTTCTGGTTTGAAAGTGTCCCCAGAAGTGACAAAATGTACAACAAACGCTTATCGAAACTAAGATCCCGGAGGCGGGGCATTGATACAACGCGCACCATCATTCTGAGATGTCGTTGGACCTTGGACCACCAGAGAATTCGCTCCTGTCGTGAGGTTGAACTTGCGAATGACACCTGAAGTGTTCTCAGACGCGTACATGAGCATATTACCGACAGCATAAGCCGCACCCCAAAGATTATTGCCAGCAATGTTTCCAAGGTCCGCAATCGTCGTCCAGGAGTAGTTGTCCATACTCCATTTCGCCAAGAATGTCTTGGCCGGGTTTGTCCCTTGCTGAAGTGCGTAGAGATAGCGACCACCGCCAATAACACTTGCCCAATCAGCACAGCCGTATGATGGGCTCGAGGTTCCTCGCTGTAGAATCTGGCCGTAGGTGGCAGATGTTGGATTGACGTCGATCCTAGCCCATGCAACTCCTGACTGTGCAACCCAGAAGTTACCTGATGCGTCTACATCGCCAGTGTTCCAGGTCCCAGAAAGAGTTGTGTCAAGGAGAGTGTAGGCGCCACCGGCACCAATTCGAATGACCTGGACAGCAGAACTGCTGTTGATTTGAACAAGGGCGTAGATCAAGTTATCATAGATATTGAAACCAGCGGCGTTGATGATACCACCGGGACCAATGTTGGTAGCGACCTGCGCGTTCTGTCCCGTCACGAGGTTCAATCTGTATAGCGTTCTTGATTGGATCAAGTAACCTCCTTCGTCACAGCTCAAAGCTGGAGGCGGCGTAGGGGTCTCGACGATGACTGTTCCAGCTGCGGTTCCTGAAGGCTGGACTGTTGTTACTGTAGTAGGGCCATTGATACTAGCTGTACCGCTGTACTGCCGTGTGCTAGTGACGGTCTTTCCAGGCGTTTCGACAATAACGGTTCCGGGTGTGGTTCCTGAAGGTGGAACTGTGGTCACCGTAGTAGGACCAGTCAATACGCCAGTGCCGGTATACATTCTTGTACTAGTGACTGGCGTCGGTGGTGGCGTCTCGACGACTACTGTTGCAGCTTCGGTTCCAGTGGGTGATATTGTTGTCACCGTAGTGGGACCAGTCAAGCTAGAGGTGCCTGCATACATTCTCGTACTGGTAACCGGTGTTGGTGGTGGTGTTTCGATGATCACTGTCGCAGCCTCAGTTCCTGTTGGTGATACTGTCGTTGCTGTGATAGGACCAGTCAAGCTCGAGGTGCCAGTGTACCTTCTTGTGCTGGTGACCGTTATTGGTGGTGGCGTTTCGATGACCACCGTTGCAGCTTCAGTTCCTGTGGGCGATATGGTTGTTGCTGTGATGGGACCAGTCAAGCTTGAGGTGCCAGTGTATTGTCTTGTGCTAGTCACGGGTTGTGGCGGTGGCGTCTCGACGATAACCGTTCCAGGGACGGTTCCGGAATTTGGCACTGTTGTAACTGTGATTGGGCCAGTTAAGCTAGAAGTGCCTGTGTATCGTCTCGTGCTAGTAACAGGATGTGGTGGCGGCGTTTCAATAACAACTGTCGCAGCTTCAGTTCCAGTGGGTGATATTGTCGTCGCCGTGATAGGGCCAGTCAGGTCGGAAGTGCCGCTATATTGTCGTGTACTAGTCACAGGTTCCGGAGGTGGCGTCTCGATAATGACTGTAGCAGCCTCGGTTCCTGTCGGGGTGACTGTTGTTGTAACTGGACCTGTGAGGACGGATGTACCTGAGTATCTTCTCGTGCTGGTAACGGTCTCCGGCGGCGGTGTTTCTATAACAACTGTAGCAGCCTCGGTTCCTGTGGGTGATAGTGTTGTTGCTGTTATAGGTCCAGTTAACACGGAAGTGCCTGAGTATCTTCGCGTACTGGTCACAGCCTCTGGAGGCGGCGTTTCGACGAGAACTGTAGCTGCCTCGGTGCCGGTTGGAGTGATCGTGGTTGTAACTGGACCGGTCCGTACAGATGTACCTGAATATCTGCGTGTGCTCGTGACGGTATCTGGAGGTGGTGTTTCGATGATGACGGTTGCAGCCTCTGTACCAGTTGGAGTAACCGTTGTGGTCACTGGACCTGTGAGACTGGAAGTGCCTGCATATCTTCGTATGGTAGTCACAGGTTCTGGAGGTGGTGTTTCGACGAGAACCGTTGCAGCTTCAGTCCCTGTTGGTGTGACCGTACTTGTGACAGGGCCAGTGAGAGTCGACGTCCCTGAGTATCTTCTTGTAGTAGTAACGGTCTCTGGAGGTGGTGTTTCAATAATGACTGTTGCAGCTTCGGTTCCTGTTGGAGCGACGGTGCTTGTGACTGGGCCAGTGAGAATCGACGTGCCTGAGTATCTGCGTGTAGTAGTCACGGGCTCAGGACCTGGTGTTTCAATGATGACTGTTCCAGCCTCGGTCCCTGTTGGAGTAACTGTTGTTGTAATTGGACCTGTGAGGATAGAAGTGCCTGCGTATCGGCGAATGGTAGTGACTGGCGGCGTCTCGATGATGACTACACCTGGCTCGGTACCCGTAGGTGTGATTGTCGTCACCGTTGTTGGGCCAGTCAGAACAGATGTGCCTGTGTAAAAGCGGGTGCTCGTGATTGGCGGTGACTCGATGATAACCGTGCCATCTTCCGTACCTGTAGGCGTGATTGTTGTTACGGTGATTGGGCCCGTTAGAGTTTCCGTACCAGTGTAAAATCTTGTACTAGTAACGGGCGGCGTCTCAATAATAACCGTACCATCCTCGGTTCCCGTGGGCGTAATAGTCGTTACCGTAATTGGGCCGGTGAGAGTGTTTGTGCCTGTATAGAACCGGGTGCTAGTAACTGGTGGGGTTTCAATGATGACTACACCGGCTTCAGTTCCTGTGGGTGTGACTGTTGATACAGTAATTGGCCCAGTCAGGATATCTGTGCCTGTGTAAAACCTCGTGCTGGTTATTGGCGGTGTCTCGATGATGACTGTACCCGGTTCAGTCCCGGAAGGAGAAATTGTCGTGATAGTAGTTGGTCCTGTCAAGATCTCCGTGCCAGTGTAGAATCGTGTAATTCTAACCGCCGGTGTCTCTATGATGACAGTGCCGGGTTCTGTTCCCGATGCTTCCACCGTAGTGACAGTAGTTGGCCCTGTCAGGATCTCTGTACCAGTATACGGCCGCGTGATAGTTACTGGCGGCGTCTCGACGATGACAGTACCAGGTTCGGTTCCTGAAGGAGGAACCGTAGTAACAGCAGTCGGTCCTGTCAAGATCTTTGTGCCAGTGTAGGGGCGTGTGATAGTGACAGGTGGAGTTTCGATGATAACTGTTCCGGGCTCTGTACCAGATGGAGGAACTGTTGTGACAGTAGTTGGACCGGTAAGAACCTCTGTGCCAGTATACGGTCGTGTGACTCTGACTGGTGGCGTTTCAACGATGACTGTACCAGGAACTGATCCAGAGGCAGGAATAGTAGTAACAGCGGTCGGCTCTGTCAACTCTTCTGTGCCAGTGTAGGGCCGTGTGCTTGTGACGGGTTCTGGGCCTGTTGGTGATGGTGTCGCAATAATGACCGTACCAGGGACTGACCCAGAGGCGGGAATTGTAGTCAAGGCCGTCGGTTCTGTAATGATCTCCGTGCCGGTATAAAGCTCAGTGACGGTGACCGTATCCTCAGGAAGGTCCATGAAGACCGTTGCAGTATCCCCAGGCTTATCGGGCGTTTCAGTGGTCATGGTACTAGTTCTAACCCTTCCATAGCGGACTGCGGTCATGTAGGCCTGAGGAAGATCGACAATAACAGTTGCAGTTTCTCCAGGGCTGGAACCCGATTCAGTTGTCATGGAGCTAGCTGTGACGCTGCCGTATCTAGTAGTTGTCGTATAAGGCTGAGGCAAGTCAATGATGACAGTATCATCGTCTCCAAGACTAGTACCCGTTTCAGTTGTCATGGAGCTAGCTGTGACGCTGCCGTATCTAGTGGTTGTTGTGTAAGGCTGGGGCAAGTCGACGATAACAGTATCGTCGTCTCCAGGGCTAGTACCTAATGCAGTTTTCATAGTGCTAGCTGTGACACTACCGTATCGGGTTGTAGTTATATAAGGCTGGGGTAGGTCAATAATAACAGTGTCGTCTTGCCCAGGGCTAGTGGCAGTCAGAGTTGTCATAGTACTAGCTGCAACGCTGCCATATCGAGTAGTGGTCGTATAAGGCTGGGGTAGATCGATAATAACAGTTGCGGTCTCCCCAGGACTAGTGGCTGTCTCAGTGATGATGGTACTGACTTCAACCCTCCCGTATCGTGTTGTGGTTGTGTAAGGTTGGGGAAGGTCGACGATGACAGTGGCATCTTGCCCATCGCTAGCGGGTGTCTCGGTCGTAATACTGCTGACTGTGACATTCCCGTATCTAGTCGTCGTCACGTAAGATTGAGGAAGGTCGACAATGACTGTTGCAGTTTCCCCGGGGCTCACAGCCGACTGCGTTGTCATGGTACTAGTTTCAACACTGCCATATCGGGTTGTGGTCACATAACGTTGAGGAAGATCGATGATAACCGTTGCAGGCTCCCCGTCGCTAGTAGGTACCTGTGTCGTGACACTACTGCTGTCGGTCACACTCCCATAGCGGGTAGTGGTGACATAAGGTTGAGGGAGGTCAACGATAACTGTTTCATCTTGGCCCGGGTTACCAGGTGGCTGAGTTGTAGTGCTACTGCCGTCTGTGATCACTCCATACCGGGTAACAGTGACATAAGACTGGGGTAGGTCGATGATAACTGTTGCGGTCTCTCCTTGACTAGCAGCTGCCTGTGTCGTAGTAGTGCCGCTATCAGTGACACTCCCGTACCGGGTAATGGTTGTGTATGGTTGAGGGAGATCGATAAGAACTGTTCCATCCTGACCTGGGTTACTGGGCTCCTGAGTCGTGATGCTACTACTGTCTGTGACCATTCCGTAACGGGTAATAGTCACGTAAGATTGAGGCAGGTCGACAATGATTGTTCCATCTTGACCTGGGTCATCTGGTTCCTGGGTCGTAGTGCTGCTGCTATCCGTGACCATCCCATACCGGGTAGTAGTTGTGTAAGACTGAGGGAGGTCGATAACAACTGTTGCATTGTCGCCTGGGCTACCGGGTGTCTGAGTCATGACGCTACTGGCTGTGACGCTACCATATCTGGTTGTCGTTACGTAGCGCTGAGGCAGATCGATGATAACCGTCCCTGTCTCGCCGGGAGTATCTGGTGACTGAGTAGTGATACTGCTGCTGCTATCAACCCTTCCATACCGGGTGGTGGTCGTGTAGAGTTCAGGCAGGTCGACAGAAGTAGTTGTTGATTGAGTAGTAATACTATCACTGCTAGTCATACTTTCGTCTTGAGTTGTGGTAGTGTCGGGTTGACTGCTAGTAGCACTTTCATCTTGACTCGTGGACGTGTCGGGCTCAGTGAGGTCATCAATAGTACTTGTTGATTGAGTGTCAATACTGGTACTACTAGTGGTACTTTCGTCTGGAGTCGTGGCCGCGTCGATTTCAGGGGGGTCAAAAGTGGTACCTGATGATTCAGTATCGATACTGCTGCTGCTGGTAACACTTTCATCTCGACTCGTCGTCGTGTCAGATTCAGGCAGATTCACGGTAGTTGATGTTTCAATATCGCCATCGGTAATACTTTCGTCTTCAGTTGTGGTCGTGTCGGGTTCAGGGAGGTCAACGATGACGGTTGCGTCTTGCCCTTCAGTATCTGGCGATAGGGTAGTAATACTACTACCGCTGGCAAAACTTCCATATCGCGTTGTAGTCGTATAAGGCTGAGGAAGATCAACAATGACAGTTGCATCTTGACCTTCAGAAGCTGGTGACAAGGTAGTGATACTGCTACCACTGATAACGCTCCCATATCGGGTCTCGGTCGTGTATGGTTGAGGGAGGTCCACAATTACAGTTGCATCTTGTCCTTCAGTGGCTGGTAATTGGGTAGTAGTACTACTACCACTGGTAACACTTCCATATCGGGTTGTCGTCACGTAACGTTGTTGGATATCAATACTACTGCTACCAGTGGAGCTCTCGTCTTGTGTCGTAGTAGTTTCGGGTTCGGGGAGGTCAATAATGACTGTTGCAGTTTCCCCTGCAATAGATGGTGACTGAGTCGTGATACTACTACTACTGACAACGCTGCCGTATCTTGTTGTCGTCACATAAGGTTGTGGGAGATTAACGATAACCGTGCCGGTCTCTCCAGGGGCACCCGGCGACTGGGTAGTGGTGTCGCTAACAGAATAGTCTCCGTATTGCGTTGTCGTCGTATAGGGCTGAGGAAGGTCGATGATAACTGTCCCAGTCTGTCCAGGAGTTTCTGGTGTCTCGGTGATGATGGTACTAACGGAGAAACTTCCGTATCGTGTGGTGGTAGTAAAAGCATCCGGGGCATCGACCATAACAGTGCCGGTCTGACCTGGAGTATCGGGAGCCATTGTCGTAGTCGTAAGTATCGCAACCCTACCAAATCGGGTAATAGTGGTGAAAGGCTGTGGCTCATCAATGAGAACTGTTCCGGTCTCCTCTGAATCAGTTGGTAATAAAGTCGTGGTAGAAGCTTCAGTGACGAGGCCGAATCGTGTCGTAGTTGTGAATGGTTGAGGAAGATCAACAAGCACAGTATCAGTCTGCCCAGGATCTGCCGACTGTGTGGTAGTCGTAGCTACAGTGGCACTTCCATAACGAGTTACTATAGTGAAGGGTTGGGGCGAATCAATAATAACTGTTCCGGTTTGCCCTGAACCATCGGGCAATAAAGTTGTAGTAGTAGTTTCAGTGACGAGGCCAAACCGTGTAGTAGTTATGAAAGGCTGCGGAAGATCAATGATAACAGTATCAGTCTGCCCTGGATCTGCAGTCTGTGTCGTTGTCGTTGCTTCAGTGACGAAGCCGAATCGTGTAGTAGTTGTGAAAGGCTGAGGAAGGTCGATAATTATAGTATCGGTTTCTCCTGGTCCCGCCGTCTGTGTACTAGTCGTAGCTTCAGTAACAGATCCGTAACGAGTGACCAAGGTATATGGCTGAGGAGCATCAATAACAACTGTTCCGGTCTGTCCTGGGCTATCTGGGAGAATAGTCCTGGTCGCGGGTGCGGAGAAGGTACCAAATTGCGTGGTAGTTGTAAAAAGCTGAGGAAGATCGACGATGATAGTATCGGTTTGCCCTGGATCAGCCGTTTCTGTCCTAGTCGTCGCTTCAGTGACGCTTCCATAGCGAGTCAGTACAGTGGAAGGTTGAGGAGCATCAATAATAACTGTTCCCGTCTGGCCTGGGGCATCAGGGAGCACAGTCCTAGTCATAACTGTAGTGAAGGTACCGAACTGTGTGGTAGTTGTGAAAGGGTTAGGAAGATCAATGATAATAGTGCCAGTTTGCTCCGGACTGCTCGGCGTGAGTGTATGAGTTTCAGCTTCAGTGACACTTCCGTAACGAGTCTCTATAGTATAAGGCTGAGGGAAATCCATGAAAATAGTGCCAGTTTCACCTGGAGTAGCCGCCGTTACTGTGGTAGTCGTAGGTGCAGTGACGCTTCCGAAACGCAACACTGTCGTGTAAGGGTTCGGGAGATCAATGTATACGGTGCCGGTTTCTCCTGGAACTGGAGGACTCTGCGTTGTTGTAGAGGATTCAGAGGCCTCACCGTACCGGGTGATTGTAGTGTAGGGCTGTGGGAGATCAATGATAACGGTGCCGGTCTCCCCTGGGATTGAGGGACTCTGTGTGGTTACAGAAGAAGCAGAGACACTTCCATAATGAGTGACTGTAGTGAAAGGCTGCGAAAGATTGATGATAACAGTGGCAGTCTCTCCTGGATTCTGAGGACTCTCTGTTGTTGTAAAAGAGTCAGAGATATCTCCGTAATGAGTGACTGTAGTGTAAGGTTGTGGGAGGTCAACGATAATAGTGCCGGTTTCTCCGGCGCTCTCAGGACTTAAAGTCGTTACAAAAGAAACTGATACACTTCCGTAGCGAGTTGTTGTAGTGTAAGGCTGTGGGAGATTGATAACAACGGTGGCAGTCTCTCCCAGGCTCTGAGGACTTTCAGTTGTTATAGAAGAGACAGAGACACTACCATAGTGAGTCACAGTGGTAAAAGGCTGAGGAAGATCGACAATAACAGTGCCGGTTTCGCCGGGGTTCTGTGGGGTTTGAGTAACCACAGATGAGACCGACGCACTTCCGTAACGAGTTGTAGTAGTGAAAGGTTGAGGCAGATCAACAAGAACAGTTGCAGTGTCCCCTGGGCTCTGAGGGTTCTCAGTTGTTGTGATGGAAAGGCTGCCATAACGAGTGACTGTGATATACCGCTGAGGAAGATCAATAATGATAGTGCCAGTCTCGCCAGGGCTTTGGGGGCTTTGAGTTGTCTCAGAAGAGACCGACACACTTCCATAGCGGGTGATTGTAGTGAAAGGTTGGGGTAAATCAATAATAACAGTACCAGTCTCTTCCGCATTCTGCGGATTTTCAGTTGTCATAGAAGAGACTGAGACGCTGCCGTAACGAGTTGTTGTCAAATATTGGCGAGGTCTAAAGATGATGACCGAGCCTGTCTGGCCTTGGTAAGTGGGGCTTATTGTGGTTGTGTAAGTTGTCGAGTCCGTCCCGAAAGAAGTTATGGTAACAAAAGAAATTGTTTCAGGTGGAACTTCAACGATGACAGTCCCGGTTTGACCGGATTCTGTTGGATCCTGAGTGATGGTTGTAGTGTCTGTCCTCGTTCCTATGCTGGTAACTGTCGTATAAGGTGTGAAACCAGGCGGTACTTCGATGATGATAGTACCGGTCTGGTCGGGTCCTCCTGGAGCTTGAGTGATGGTCCTAGTACCTGTGCCTGTACCTATGCTAGTTACTGTGATAAAAGGCGTGATAGTCGGAGGCACCTCGATAATGACAGTACCGGTCTGACCAGACTCACTCGGGCTCTGGGTGAAAGTCCTAGTGGCGGTTCCTGTTCCTGTGCTAGTGATTGTCACATAAGGTGTGGTGCTAGGCAGTGCTTGGATTATGACAGTCGGAGGCACCTCAATCATAATAGTGCCGGTCTGGTCAGATAGGCTCGGAATCTGAGTTACAGTCCTAGTGGCAGTGCCTGTGCCTGTACTGGTGACTGTCACATAAGGTGTGATTCTGGGCGGTACTTCGATGATGACAGTTCCAGTCTGACCAGGTGAAGTCGGAATCTGAGTTGTAGTCTTAGTGGAAGTAACGCTTTCACTACCTGTGATAGTGATCGTGGTATAAGGTGTCGCGCTAGGAGGTACCTCGATAATGATAGTTCCGGTTTGGCCAGGTAGGCTCGGAGCTTGAGTGAAAGTATTCGTTGTAGTCATACTTCCAGTACCTGTTCTGGTAACCGTGATGTATGGCGTGGCACCTGGAGGTAGCTCGATAATCACAGTTCCAGTCTGACCAGGTAGACCCGGGGCCTGGGTGATAGTCTTGGTTGTAGTGATACTTCCGGTGACAGTTCTAGTAACTGTGGTATAAGGTGTGATACTAGGAGGTACTACAACGATGACAGTGCCAGTCTGACCAGGCTGGGTTGGAGCATGAGTGAAAGTCTTGATAACGGTGTTTGTACCCGTGCGCGTTCGAGTAGTAGTGATATAAGGTGTGATACTAGTGGGCACTACAATGATGACTGTGCCAGTTTGACCCGTTAGGCTTGGCACTTGTGTGATGGTGCTAGTAATACTGCCTGTATCTGTACCTGTACTGGTTCTCGTGGTATAAGGTGTGACACTAGGAGGCACGACAATAATAATTGTACCGGTTTGGCCTGGTAGACTTGGCGTTTGTGTGATAGTGCTAATGGCACTACCCGTGCCTGCACCTGTTCCTGTGCTCGTTATTGTGATGTAAGGTGTGACACTAGCAGGCACCACAATGACAACAGTGCCAGTCTGACCAGGCTGGTCTGGAGTCTGAGTGAAGGTTCTGGTAGCGGTTTTTGTACCTGTGTCCGTTCGAGTCGTTGTGATATAAGGTGTAATTCTGGGCGGCATAATAATAATGACTGTTCCGGTTTCGCCTGGTAGACTTGGCGACTGGGTGGAAGTGCTGATGACACTACCTGTGCCTGTGCTAGTCGTCGTAACGTATCGAGCAGGAATAGCTGGAACCACAATGATAACAGTTCCAGTTTGATCTAGACCGTTCGGCGTTTGGGTGATCGTCCTAGCAGTGCTATCGGTACCAGTACTAGTTGTCGTAGCATATCGTTGAGGAATAGCTGGAAGCTCTACCACAACAGTTCCGGTCTGATCTGCAAGGCTTGGGGTCTGCGTGGTGGTCCTAGTAGTACTGCCGGTACCGGTGCTAGTTATCGTAACAAAACGAGGCGCATCTGCCGGGACCTCAATGATGATAGTTCCAGTTTGATCAAGACGGCTTGCTGTTTGAGTGACGGTCCTAGTGGTACTTCCGGTACCTGTAGTAGTTGTAGTAATGTACTGAGGCGAGATCGGAAGCTGAATCACAACAGTCCCGGTTTGGCCTGAGAGACTTGGAGTTTGGGTGACGGTTCGAGTAATACTATCGGTACCAGTAATGGTGGTCGTGATATAAGGAGTACTGCTAGGTGGAATTACAGTCGATACTGTACTAGTCGTTTGAGCGGCGGGGCTAGTAGTACTTCCGGTGCTTGCACTAGTTGTAGGAACGTATTGAGTGAAGATTGGAAGCTCAATGATAACAGTTCCAGTCTGATCTGTAGGGCCCGGCGTTTGGGTGATGGTTCTAGTGATGCTGCCAGTACCTGTGATGGTGGTCGTGATATACATAGTACGAGGAGGTGGAACTTCGATCACGACTGTACCAGTCTGGCCTGGACCAAGCGGTGTCTGGGTAATGGTCCGGGTTGTACTATCAGTGCCAGTTCTGGTGGTAGTGATATAAAGGGTGGTGAATACTGTGCTACTACCTGAGACAGAAGACGTCTGGGTAATGCTCCGAGTAGAACTGCCAGCGCTAGTTGTAGTAGCTGTGGTGGAAGGGGTGGGACTAGGCGGGACCTCGATGACCACTGTACCAATCCTGCCCGAGCCAGAAGGCGTCTGAGTAAGTGTTCGAGTAGTGGAGCCTGTTCCAGTGGTTGTGATAGTTTGATAAGATGTGATCTGAGGAACTTCCACTACGACTGTACCAATTGTATCCGAGCCAGAGGGTGGCTGAGTCAGTGTTCTAGTTGTGGAACCCGTTCCAACACTGGTGATGGTTCGATAAGATATGGTCACTGAGGCTCCCTGGGGCTGGGATAGAATTGTTGAAATAGTAGTGGAAATTCCCTGAGAGCTTGTGGTCGTGGAACTCGCTCCAGTGCTGGTAACAGTTCGAGAGGATATGACTGGCGGAACCTCCACTACAACCGTGCCAATTGTATCCGAACCAGAGGGTACCTGAGTGTATGTTCGAGTAATTGAACCAGTTCCGGTACTAGTAATAGTCTGATAGAATATGGTTCGAGGAACTTCGACTATGACTGTGCCAATTGTGTCCGAACCAGAAGGTACTTGAGTATACGTTCTGGTAGTCGATCCAGTTCCAGTACTGGTGAGGGTTCGATAAGATATGCTTTGAGGTACTTCGAGTATAACCGTGCTAGTTGTGCTCGAACTGGATGATGACTGAGTGGAGGTTTGACTAGTTGAACTAGAGAGTGCCGAAGTGGATGTAGGTTGAGGAATTTCGACTACAACGGTACCGGTAAGATCCGAGCCAGAAGGCATCTCGGTATGAGTGTAAATAGTTGAACCCACCCCTGAGTGGGTGACGGTAACAAAACGCATAGCAGGGATATCAATGCGAATAATACCAGTCTGGCCGGGCCCAGACGGAGACATAGTAACCGTTCGGATCGTGGTTCCGGTCCATTGGTCAATGACAGAGGCATAACGTATACCACCAGCAGGATAGTCAACGCGAATGAGACCAGTCTCGCCAGCAGCAGTGGGAGGCAGGGTAACTGTTCGGACTGTCGATCCCGTCCAATACTGACTGGTTGCGACATAACGTACATCACTTGCTGGGTAATCGATAATAACAGTACCGGTCTGGCCAGGACCAGCGGGATGGATGGTCACCGTTCGAGTCGTCGAGCCAGTCCAGTAATTAGTAGCAGTGTTATACGGCTCAGGGATGTCAACACTAATAGTGCCAGTTTGGCCAAATTCAGTAGGAGGAATGGTGACAGTACGTGTTGTTGAGCCAGTCCAGTAGTTCGTAACGGCAGTGAAGGGTACGGGGATATCGATAAAGATAGTGCCATCCACATCAGAAGCCGCAGGTGATTGAGTGACTGTTCGAGTCGTTGAGCCAGTCCAATATTCAGTGACAGTATCGAAGGGCTCAGGGACATCGATGCGGATGATGCCAGTTTGACCGGAACCAGCAGGAGGAATAGTAACTGTTCGAGTTGTTGATCCCGTCCAGTAATTCGTGACAGTATTAAAGGGTGTTGAATCTGGTGGAAGGTCGACGGTTTCCACACTAGTTGGAGCAGAGCCAGATGAGCTTTGTGTGGTAGTCCCCGTCTTTGAACTAGATGCAGTTGTAGTCGTTGATTCTATCGAGGAATCCATGACCGTACCCAAGGGCGTTGAGTTTGGTGGAACCTCGACGATTACCAGTCCAGTTGCGCCAGGGTCAGAGGGCTTTTCTGTATAAGTCCTCGTCAATGATCCCGTTCCAGTTGTAGTCGTGGTTTGGTATGCGATAGGAGTCAAGATGATGACTGCTCCAGTTTCTCCGGGTCGTACGGGGTCTTGAGTAATAGTCGTTGGAGCAGTAACATCACTTGCAAAGGTCATTGTCATCAGAGGATTGGGAAGGTCGACAACTACCACTCCAGACTGATCCGGTCCATTAGGGAACTGCGTAATCGTCGTTGGTGCTGTTACAGCACCGTACTGAGTGGTTGTTATCATACGATAATTGAGAGGAGGCAATTCGACCACCACGGTGCCGGTTTCTCCAGGACCACTTGGGGGTATCGTGCGTGTCACAGGTGCAGTAACTGTGCCGGTTCGAACTACAGTAGCCCAATCTGCATCTTTCAAAGGCACTTCAACCACAATTACACCGGTCTCACTGGGACCATTAGGATATATCGTACGCGTGACAGGCGTAGGAGCGCTTCCAAATAGTGACATGGTTGAATATTGTGCTGCAGTTAAAGGTACTTCGACGACAATAACCCCAGTTTTTCCGGTTCCGGTTGGTGGCATGGTATATGTTATCGGCGCAGTGCCTGAACCAAAACGTGTGACGGTGTTATACCGGTGAGCGGCCGGAGGCATATCAACGACGACGGTTCCTGTTTCTCCAGGTCGCTGGGGTGCCTGAGTATAGGTGACTGGGGCTGTAACGGTACCAGTTCGAATAACAGTGATGTATGGAATAAAGCCTGAAGAGACCACGACAATCACGGTGCCAGTTCCACTTGGGTCGCTAGGAGGCAGTGTAGATGTTACAAGAGCGGTAACATCACCTGTGCTTGTGACTGTTGTGTAAGGTGTTTTCGGTCCAGGGACTTGAACGATAATTGTGCTTGGATCGCCTGGGCGGCCTGGCTGCATGGTCGTCGTGACGGGAAATTCGACACTTCCTGTCTGCGTGATAATTATAAGTTCTGATTGTTGGGCAATGGCAGTGTTCGGGTCATCTGGCTGCTGGCCACTCGTGACAGAAAGTTCGATTGTTTCCGAACCAATAATAGTTGTGTCTCGCAGCCGCCCAACACCCGCTGTTGTGGGCTCATCTGGCTGGCCGATAATGACATTATCCGAGCCGTCTGGCTGCTGGCTACTCGCCATAGGGAACTCGATGATTGTCGAATGAAGGATAGATGTTCCTTCTGTCCGCTCAATCACTATTGTTGTTGGCCTGCCTGGCTGCAGGGGCTTGGTGATAGGGGATTCATCGCTTCCCGTGTTGGTGGTTGTGAACTCTGGTTGTTCAACGAGGATAGTGATCGTGCCGCCCGGCTGATCAGGCGTGAGAGTTCGAGTTCGAGCTATCCTCAATGAGGGTACAATCGACGTAAGGTAGGTCACTGGTGTCCTGATAATCACGGTCCCGACTGGCGAGGTGCCGTGTGGTGGAACGCTCCAGGTGGTCGCGGGCCCGTCGCCGAAGATAATGGTGGTGGTGAAAGAAGCATTTGGAAAGATTAGATAGGTACTGGAGCTATTAGCCAGAATAAAGACGCTCGATTTATTTTGCCAACCTAGTTATTGTTGTTTCTATCGTCTCCGTTCCGTTGACAAGCCGGATGGGCTGGAGTCGGATAAGTTTCTCTCCGTCGGTGCAGTCGGCGTCCGATTGACTAGATATTATGTTAGCAAACAAGGCAAAAATCACCCCAAAACGGGTGATGCCATGCAACCACATGGCTAGAGAAGAAGAATCCCTCAAATCTTGGTGGTTGTATCTACCAGTGCCAGACTTGGGCGGATGTGAGTCCACGAACAGTCACGTGCAGGTGTTGATAATGGGGGAATTAACGAAGGACGACGTTGTCAAAGATGGGTATCATGATTTAGATAGGGAAAACGTAAGGATCTACGGGAATAACAACCTAGCCGCAAACAGAGTCTAGTAGAATTGGTATGCTGCAAAGGTTCGCGTTAAGGCTTCAACATTCCTGTCGCGTAGAGAGATCCACCAAAGTCAACATTGGCAAGACGGCTCGAGTCTGGACCCTGCTGACAAACAAACACTTGAAGACGAAGCTTTTTGTGAAAATTCACAGTATAAGTGAGATAGCTCCAGGCTCGATTAATAAACAGAGGGTCATGGGCTTAGGTGAAGTCAGTCACAGTAGCTCCTTGAGATGCAGATTAAGTTCGTGATCGGCGCTAAGATTGTCACCTACGAAACTTTCTAAGTGATTGTGGGGAAGCCAGGCACGGTCCCTGTCTCTGTTAAAGTCACTCGCGCGCAGGCACCATGATATCGATCCGTCATATTTCCGTCGACGGACCCAAGTATCCGGGAAGTGACGCCACTATCCATTCTTGAACCCTATGATCTGCACTAGTTGTCAAAGCCAGGCAACATGTTGGTCCACCGGAATATGGAAGCATTCCAAACACTTTATGGGACCTTAATCCCATGATTCGTGACTAGTGCCTCTATTGTTCGCACTCGCTTAACAATGGATATTCTAATCAATCTAGCTATTACTCAACTAGCCCGTAGGTAGTATCCCACAATTCTAGTGGCATTAGGGGGTCGGCTTACCCGGCTCTACACCCATTCCATCCTGTAAACTCAATTACTAGCACAGATTTTTGTAAGGGTTCGCTTGCTATTACGATGTGATAAGTATTTCATGTACGGCAGTCTTCGACACATCGTTTGGGTCTCTACAAACGCCAATATGAGACCATGCTTCATTGCCTGTGGTCTTGGCCTTGTACTGCCCATATACGCGCAGCTCAATGTTCAGCCTTGTCTTACTACCGTCATATTACCCTTCATCACTGTTAGTGATACCCATGATGGTTTTCAAAACGAATATACCCGAACCTATCAGGAGTTTTACTCTGAAGGTTTGAGGGAAAAGACCTACACTATCACACAGACCTGTTCAGACATCGACTGTCAACCCCCACCTATCGAGACAGCTCCTCCACCAGGCTTCACTGCTGCTGTGGTAAAGTGTAGTAGCTGCGGTGGCCCTGGTCTCCAAGCAGCGACTTTGACTTTTCCCACTCAGTCCATTGAGGCATACTCATCTTCTGGCTATGTTATTGTGCCTATCAGCTCTACGCAGCCTACCCAAGATTTGGTTGATCAGAATGGAGATCAAAGTTATCAGACTCCATCCGATAATGGCGACAGCTCGCCTTCTGCCGTCGCCCTATCTGGTACCAATCAGGAAAACGATTCGACTAATCATAGCGAATCGCATTTTGGAGATTCTTCGGATCAGTCAGGCTCTGGGTCTGGAAGCCTAGGCGGATTGGACATTCAAAATAAGCAGCATGGCCAGGACGAATCAGACAGCAGTGATTCGCAACAGTCTGGATCATATGGAGGATCATATGAAGGAGGATCATATGGAGGAGGATCAGAAAACCAACAGGGCGATGACAGCTCGAGCAAAGGCGATTCCAACCAGCCCGGATCAAACGATGGAGGATCTGACCGAGGCAACGGATCTTCCAATGACCAAGCCGCTAGTGGTTTGGGGGGTACCAACAGCGAAAAGCAGTGGAACTCAACGGAAACTGTCAGTGGCCCTGAACCAGTATCAGAAACGTCTACCGCTGGTGATGATTCTGGATCCTCATCCTCCTCTTCCTCTTCGGCTCAAGACATTGTCCACGACTCTCCAGACGGTGCACTGGATACACCTGACGCATCCAATGATACCTCGCCGTCTTACCAAGATGGTGCTGGTGCTTCAGATGCTGCCTCCCTGGGAGGGGAACACTCTGACACCAGTTCCAATCATACAAGCGACGCTTCGTCCTCTGACGACAGTTCTGGTGGTTCTTCTGGTAACACTTCTGGTGCCTCGAACGACACATTCGACTCTCCTGGTAACGATACCCCCGGTCACTCTGACGGCGACACCACCGGGTCTTCTGGCAACAATACACCCGGTTCTTCTGGCGATGACACACCCGGTTCTTCTGGCAGCGACTCGTCTTCTTCTCAGGATGATTCCTCCTCCAAGGAAAATGGAATCCCTGCAGACTTGGCTGATGATCCGGACGCACCCGATGCTCCACCCATCGTGAGCAGCGCAAATTCTACGCAGACGAATATCTTTGCATGCATTATGGCGACTATTGCTAGCATCTTCATCACAAGCCTACCTGCTCTAGTGTAGCTGCACTGACCTCTTCTATGTGGCACCGGAAATGATCGGGTCTAATGAGAGAAAGACAAGATTTGGATCATGTCTCATCCCCATTCACAGACTCAACCAGACTAGAGCAGACGCGGCATGCTATTATCCACTACCGTCGACCCAGCATACCTGACGTTGGTCTATCTGCTTCTGGAATTGGCTAGCGCCCTGCCAGTCGTCCAAAGTCCGTCTCCATATCCGTCTTGTATCCTGCCAAGCCAACCGGAGAGTTTGGTGCCTTGGCTAGACTCCACAATACAGGAACTAGCGAATTCCACGCGCCGATCCGGATCTGGGCCCTGGCGATAGTAGCTTTCCCTTTGGCCCGGATCAACTTCTTGGCGGGCTTGAAGGCTCAGATCTAGATCGTACTATGTACGTGGCGCAGGGGCGGCTCCTGCGCTATCGCCGTGATGTCTCATAAATTGAGCACGGCTAGCTTGGTGGTGATAGCATCTGGGTTGGGGGAATTCCAACGACAGCCCGTAAGGCGAGTCGCGAGACGGCGAAATATTGGTCCGGCGCTTGTTCAGCGCCTCTAAAAGCATAGCCAATCGGAATTGCTAAAAGAGACTCAAGCTCAGATTAGTCTCAGACAACCGTGCGCAATATCACAAGAAACCACATTATCTTACAACCAAGCCTCAGTCTCTTTTACAAGACACAATAATTGTTCAGACCATACCAGGTACATGGGTTTGATTAAGCCAGATGAGCGTTATTACCAATAAAAAAATGAAATGGGCTCTTCCAGAACAAGCCATTTCTTCTTTAGAATCACACTACCTCCAGGACTTGAGGGATCGGGCCGATGATAAGCACCTTGATTCACGCAATCAGGTCTAATCACTAAATGCAAAAAATTACAAGCAGCCTATAGCACTCTTTGATATTCTATGTCAACAAGCCGCTGCCACGCCGGTTAAAGCCACAATATGAGTAGCAGACCCAAAAGTCACAGCACGCGACTATCTACCCTACATTATTATGGTACTAGGTTGTTTATCTCGCTCACAAGCGTAGGTATGGTATTTCTTTGTGAATTACTATTGCTGGAGTGGTCTAGATTCGACGAAATTATACTTACAGTGTATTTAAAAGAACTTAATGCACAAAAGAAGACATATTTAACAAATTTTACAAGGCTCTTGGTGCGTCAACAAGCGTCTTCAATACATTTCAAACAAGGTCTATAAGAAGCTGATCTTAAATATCCACATAAGAATAAGAATATAAGAGACCAGGTAAATCTTTATTCTCGAGTATAAGGGAGAGGCAGGATCCACCTCACTGTTGGTTGAAAAGAGGCTGGTTAGGGGGTGGGTGATTTCACGAATGCAAAAGAAAGTCAAAGACAAGGACTAGTATAAAGCCCTAACCAGGTAAATACCAGAGAATCTGGCACGGATGTATACTAAGATAAATCCATGTACGTAGAATGAAAACGTCGCAGATGACTAAATTATTCGCTGCCTTATATACAGTGGCTGTCTCGAAACCTACCCTCACCCCACAATATTTCAAGTATGAGGTTTCTCAGAACGTCAAATCTAAGATCTTCGGCCCCAGAGTCCAGCAATGAACGCCTCTGAAGCATCTTTCGAAACATTGCCACGAATCACAGACGATCCTTTGCCAAGCTCGATGTCTTCCATGATAGACCTCTGTCCTTGTGTACTCTGGTCATCAAAACCCAAGTCCCCTTCGTAATACGTCAAATTATCACCAGCCTTCAAATTTTTAGTCACAAATCTCTCCATCTCAGCTTGAGATCGCGACGGATTTTCTCTTGCTGGAGCTTCGTCGATGGCAGTGGTGTCCGCACCAGTCAAGTTGATAAAGCCTTCACTTCGCCCTGCTAGGATAAGCGAGCGGTCTTCCAGAACGCGTCTGATACGCAGTCCTTCGCCCAACACGTCTTTGACATTCTTGTCAACTCTTTCCAACGTGTCGCATGCTATTTGATATCCGTCCTTCTGGTTACCAACTAATCCAGCATTGACAATTAGAATGCGGATCGTCAAGGACTCTTGCAAGGCTTTGATGCGACGTAGAATCAACTCAATCTCTTGACTTTCTCGATCATGGTCTCGCAGCGTGAGCAAGAATTGTCTGAGGCCAGTCTTTTGTGCCCTTGTATCCAACTTGCGATGAAAGGTTTGTAGCTGCTCAAGGGCGAGCTGGAGCCTGACAAGCTCAGTCTCGATCGCATCGGTCTGAAGTTCGGGTTGTGCTCGGACAAGTTCCAAGATTTCTTGTATATCATTGAGGTGATTGGAAACGGTCGAGATGGCATTTGGGGCGTCAACATAGGCTTCGCTGGCTCTGCGGACAGATTTGATGATCGAAAGAGATATTTCGAGGAGGCTAGCAATGGCGCTAGCGGCACTAACAGCTTCCTGAACGAACTTCAAGTCAGCTCAAGGTTATGCACTATAAAGATTGGGAGTTTCAGAGTATCGCTCACCATTATAGTAAGGTTACTTGAGCCGCTTTGACAAAATCAGGCGACTTTTGGAAGATATGTCATGAGTTATTGAGCCTGCTTATACTCAATTGTTGCCTAAATTACAAAGAGGGCTGACCAACAATCCCAATTATGTCGGCTACCAACCTTGCCACCAGCGCCGACTGCCGAGCCTGATTCATGCAACTGACCAATGACGTTGTCAAACAACAAAATGGTTAGTTGCATATGAGACACAGCCTTGGCAGCTGAGTGAGGGGTTTTCATCAATGCTGCGGCTGTGTTGTTTGTTCTGTCATCCTAAACATTGAGTGAACCAAGTCGCACGAGGACCGCGCCGATAGATTTGACTATTTGCTCTCATTAAGTCTCATCAGATGAGCAAAGATATATGTCCTGAGGCCTGTCCTGCGAAGAGGGGGCTAATTTGCCCCCCACAGCTTCCATGACGATGACTGAGGCATCCCAGAACCTGACACTAAGCGGTGTTCAATTCGGCGGACACGCACAAGTACACCAAGGAAATCTCAACATAAGCAAGGTAGAGAATATCATATTAGGTCAACGCAAGATCGCGATACGAACTTGATAAAAGGCTAGATCCGTGAGCACCGTGGCTGACTTATCTGATATCTAGCTCCAACTCATAAGAACCTACTTGACGATATATCTCATGATTTTCAACCTCCAGTTTACGTATCTTTCGATCATCGAGATGATTACCAAAAGAGAACAGTCGATGCTTTCCGCTGTATATCAAAGAATCCTGTCGTGGCCAAGGTGTTATGTGATGGACCTGGACCGCTTGTTATTGTCGACCAAACTGGCAAGGGCCAGTGGCATGCGATAGTGGCGACTATGGCCGAGCTCCACGCTGAATTTCTTGCTAAGGATCTGGAAATAAGTATCTGCTACAGCCTCTGTGGCTTGGAAGAAGATTTCCAAACAGTCTTGTCTAACTTACTGAGATCTCTAATGTCTCAAGACCATGACCTAGAGTCGAACCTGGAGAGCAGTCTCTCAAGTCTGCAACTTCCTTCTTCAGCCTCCCACTCTATGACTGATCTATCTCTTAATTTATTACTCAACCTCCTGGAACAACAAAACGCCACCAAGACCTACATATTTGTTCACCACATTGATGGATGCACCTCAGAATGTCAAAACCTAATTTTCGAACTCATCAACACCAGCATCACTCGCAACCCAAAGCTGACTTGGGTGATATCTTCCGAAACGGACTGCAGCTCTTCTCTGGGTCCGACATGTGCAACCTTAAATCTCTCTTTCGACCAGGTGTTTGAAGGGTTGCAACTAAGGTCTGTCTACGACTCCATTCGCTTGGGACCCAATGTGGTGAAGCCCATTTCTGTGGGTCGGACAAAGCGGAGTGTTACCAAAGAAAACCAATTTCCTGGGCTTCAATACACCCAGGAGGGCCACAAATGGCTCGGATCCGAAAGCCCCTCACAAATCGTATGTGAGCGCATTGACAAGGTTTCATCATCTATTGAACGGCAAAAGTTGCTGCGGCCGGTTGATGTCTCAAAGAACGTTCGCCTAGTCAGCGGCTTACCTCTTGTTCGGGCCCACGTTTCTCTGGATGCTACTTGTCGAAACCAAGAGCTAAATGTAATAAAGCTCATGTGGAACCTTTACTGTCAACTTGCGAATGGAATTCATCCTGGTGATGCTCAACTTCAATCCTATTTGGTACAACTTCCTTACGCTCACCGGGCCACACTCGTATCAAATTCGAACGGGAACTTCCGACCAAAATTCCCGGCTGATTTTCTTGCTCATCTACTGCAAACTATGAATGGAAGATGTGCACTAGTGTTCCTGGGGCTTCCCTTAGGCTTCTCACCAGAAGTAGTGCGTCCGATCTTCACGTTGGCAGGTCATCTCCCCACAGACTGTGTCTGGAAATTATTCGCTTCGATCTCTCGTAAAGATCAAATTTTGCTAGAGTCTTCGGCCGAAGAATGCAACTTGAAAATCCCCATAGTGACGGCTGATACGGAATTTGAAGGTAGAGTACCCAATTTTGCTGTCCTCCAACCACTCATCAAAAATCGTCACTAAGTGTTCAACTTCTTACAGAATGCCTCGAGTCTCTTTTCTTCGAGGGACTGCATGAATCGAAATGCCTGGTTCAAGATGCGTTACCGGGCAGTAACGAATGGATTTGGTCTAACCCGACATTCCGTCAATGGCATCAGGATGCTGGATTATTATGGATATCCGGACCACCAGGGACTGGCAAATCCGTTTTATGCAAGACTATATTACATGGCCTCGGGGCTCAGGTATATGGATTTGCGCATGTTTGCGCATGGTTCTACAGTGCGCGTGCACTGAAGAAAGGCACATCCTCTGTGTCTATGATGAGAGCCATCTTATATTCGCTTCTTTCCCAGCGTCGAAGTCATTTTGAAACAGTAAAGCTACTCTACCGCGACCATTTTCAGCTTTCCCAATCGAATATTGTCTGGGGAGATGATGATTGGGAGGCCCTGGCCAATATGCTGCGAGCAGTCGCCGTCGCCGATACAACCCCGCGAACAATCTTGATTTTGGACGGTCTCGACGAATCATTGGCTAGTCAATCAGATCCACAAAACCTGGAAGCTCTCTTGGATTTACTCTCCTTCCTCGCTCATACTAGGGGCAGTCACATGTGGATAATCGCTTGCAGCCGCCCAACTCCCGAGCTTCGGTCCGAGTTTCTTGATTCCTTTCACATACCTATTAACGAAAACAATTCCGACGATGTCAAAATCTTGGTGGATTGTGGAATTGATAGTCTACGTACTGCATGGCCACATCGACACAAAAAGCAAGGCGGCAGAGCCAGGTATTTACATTCTCTAAGCCAACCGTCAGCCAGGCCGGCAGAAAAATTGAATATCCAGGATGAACTTGAGCTTGGGAGTATGCGGGATCATTTGATCTCGAAAAGTCTCGGATCCATGATATGGATCAAACTCGTGTTCTCTGAAGTGGAACATCTCGTTCAAAGAAAGGAAGGGTTTACGTTGACGCAACTTCGAGAAAGAGTTCAATCATTGCCTCAGGACCTCGAAAAGCTCTATCGCGAGATCGTTTCTCGGCTCAGGCTCGATCAAGATCTACAAAAGTCCAAGACATCTGAAAGAATCTTCTTATGGGTGACCGGATCTCCCGAATGGGGCATCTTACAACTCCAAGAGCTTCACGAAGCCCTGGCTATACCAGATAACCCTCATGGAGGTACAAGAATGAGCGCGTTCAACGAACTTGAAAGCAACCGCTATCAAATTGGAAACGATTGGGACTATTTCTACTCCATTGTTTATGCCCACTGTGGGGGGTTGCTGGAATTCATTCCACCCTCACGATTCGATAACTCGACTACGAGTCGAGTTGACGAGATGAATGCTAAATGGAGTGTTCATCTAATTCATCATACAGCGAAAAGCTTTCTTGAAGCTGGAGATGAGAGTTGGCCATTGCATATCGTCGAGGCTGATGCCATACAGTATGTTTCCGAGCAATCTGCGGGGTATCTGGAAATTATTTTCCCGCCAGAATCGCAGAGCATTCTGAATACTGCTCCTTCCTTACTCAGTCAGGATTTGACTGTTGGTAATCTCGAGTGGAACGCTAATCAGGCCGACCGTTGTTCCGTGGAAACCTTTGACCACGATCATGCACTAGCTTTACTCCAGCATTTCATGGATATTCCACGGACTGTCAAGGAAAGCATAGAACTTATTGTTCGCCGTCTAGACTCGACAGCTCTTCTAACGTTCGCCCTCAATACTTTGAGAGATAAATGCCTTGATGATCGATGGATGACTTCACAACAATTGCCCGATTTCCTTACTTGGTGGCTCAAAGATGCACCGACCCCATCAGCCGGCACATTGGCGACTTCGGCCCATCTATCAGCTCACTTGTGCGACTCTGGACTCATAAACAGCCTAACCCTCCTTTTTGAGCTGAGAGAAGTCTTCGCAAGTCATCTTATGACTAAAGACATGCTTCTTGGAATCGTATACGGCGCGTCGTATGCTGCCTTGCAGCTGCGAGAAAGCAGCTCCACGTTTTTGATGTTGGCCCGGTCTGGTGAGGACCTCGGGCGTTTGATAAGATGTCTTACGCCTTGGTCTATTACTACGATGTCTGATTTTAGTATAGAGGACTTTGAAACCGATCGGCAACTTCGAGTCATTCTCAATGCTCTCGAAAGTATAGCCGATGACTCAAAGACGCTGACAAGCAAATCTTCTGCTGGAACTGAGAATCAAAAAACAGAGGCAATCAATTCAGATGACGGGGACTGCGTTGATGAGGACGACCCTCAAACACTCACAACGGTATGCATTGAAACGATTGCAAGTACACTATGTGATGTTGGCGACACAGAAGCATGGTTGGGCTTGCACTCTGATATTCAAAACTGGCTGGGTGCTACCCCATTGGTTGGAGAGAGGCAAGGAAAGGCGTTGGGTGAATAGATTTTCGCTGGGTTTCAGAATGAGATGCTGGTTGTTCAAGCGCGGAACTGAGTGAAACAAAAAGTGAACTTGATAGGGCCTCGTGTATATATATAATCCTTATTTAATACCTCGAAGAGATAGATCAAGGCCATACATCTAAAAGACAGTTTTTTTTAGTTGTTTTTTAGCACAATCAGGTATCAAGCCTGATACTTTAAAACATAGTTTATAGGGCTCATGCATATCTGTGCTTCTGTGTTGAAGGTATTAGTCATGATACCTTCATTGTGTTTAAAACAACTGCGTCTTGTAGATGCGCAGCCCTGATCTATCTCTTCGGGATTTTAAGTAAAGTTCTTATATATATGTATGTATCTGTGCTTCATATGCCTCAAGCTTAAGTAATATATCTTGTAGTTGGGGAAATCTGCAAGGCTACCTATCAAACCGACGAGTTATCCGGTACCCTTGCCGAGAAGGTAGGTGATCAACTGGAGGCTTGTGCTTTCGGTCGGGAACCCGAAGATATCGGCCCCTTAGATACAGCTCGGGATCCGAGGTGATCGTCACTGCTAGGAAACCCGGGAACTTGTTTGTTCCCGACATCACTGACAAGCGCGGAATTGGTTCCTGAAGCCGGAGGAAGGGAGGGTTACGCTAACCATCTCTGTTGAGCTGCCGACTTGAGCGATGCCAAGACATTCTGAGACTAGAACGCGCATGCGATCGTGTCAAAATAGCAACATCTTGTCGATCAATTGTTCTGGAAAGTTTTACCGAGTTCTTTGACCCTTAGCGACGCAC
The DNA here is from genome assembly GCA_013266185.1 of Fusarium sarcochroum. Taxonomy (NCBI): domain Eukaryota; kingdom Fungi; phylum Ascomycota; class Sordariomycetes; order Hypocreales; family Nectriaceae; genus Fusarium; species Fusarium sarcochroum. The sequence goes on along the minus strand of JABEXW010000101.1, from coordinate 40,695 downwards.
TAATAGCTCGGGAAGGCTTGCCTACACCGAAATCTCAAGAAAAACCGAAGAATGCTTATCTCGTGGGCCGTGGGGTTCAAAATCACGAAAATATTTATAACAGATTTTGTTTTTGAATTGATAATATGCGCATAAATAGAGGCTCGTCTGTTATCCCTGCCTGGAACTATTGAAGATAGTATAACCGGCTCCATTTTTGGGCATATACGATCAACTAGACGTAGGAGCCAGGCCGCTTATACCAGACACGAACAGCAAAAAAGTGACTACCCCTCAAGAGCGGTCGCGTTCTGAGCCGTTATGTGTGACGTCGTAATCTTCGTCACACTTGGTGATGGTATCGGAGCGTATTTCAGCGGCTGGCTTAAGCGCGAGTCCGTTAAACGCATAGCCAACACGGAATAGGTAAATGACTTGTAACAGGGATACTAGTCAGATTGTTGTATCTAAACTTCCTAATGCAGATCTCCAGGGACGTCATTATGCAAGGTCCAGACGGCTACGGACGCCACACCCGTCCGAGGTACTTTCTAGTAAGGAATAGTGGCATCATCTTTACCAATTGATCGTGCAAGGCTGTTGGTTTTCGTATTAGCTTACAAGACACATGCGAATTCACTAGTTCACTGAAGAGATCGCCACTGAAGAAGAACAAAGACAGCACCAGGCTTGTTCTATGCTCGCCTGTGCATCCGTGAAGTATGTTTGGTTAGTCTATGAAAAAATGAAACGCCATTTCCACGTCAAACATTGCCGGCCCATAATGACTCGTGTATCTCAGCTCCAGAGCTGAATGTCGTTGTACTATTCCCGTAGCGTCCCTAAAATGTAAACAAAGAAAGTTCCCTATGAGTTGTCGCCACAGCTGAAGCAGCCGTTGACTCCATCCCCTGTGGCAAAAAGATCCAACATCTCGGTGACAGAAGCCCACAGACCACCGCCGTTGAGGAAGAAGGCAAAGCCAATGACAGCAAGGTTGATAGCAAAAAGAGAAATCTTTCTCCAATTCTGGAAGTGGACTTCCTTATTGGAGACCATGTAGAACACACCGCTCATTCCGAATGAGAACCAAGCGTAGGTAGTAGCTGACTGAATCGAAACGATCGAGTCGAAAATGGGGATCGCGTTGGCCAGGATAAAAGCGATGATCCAGAAGAGGGTGGCGCAGAACATCCAAGCGCCCCAAGACTTAACAGTGTTGGCAGTGATCTCGTGGGTCGCCTTCATTTGCTTCATGCAGACAATAAACATGTACTTGATGCCCACATGGCCGTTTGCAAGAGCGGCAGTCAGGATAGCGGGAAGCACAACACCGTAAGCTGCCTTGGCAGGAATAGCAGGGGCTGAGCCCAGAGCGGGGGATGTCGTGAACTCTCCAGCAAGACAATAGATACCAATAGCGAGAGTGGCGTAGAAAGCGGTGGTAAGAAAGACAAGCCACTTGAGGGCAAAGGGAAAATCCTTGCGCGGGTCTCGCATCTCAGCCATGTACGAAACGTAAGTGTGGTTTCCGGCGTAGGCGAAGACAATCTTCAGGACCGAGTTGATAATGGTTCGGAATCCAGGGTTGTTGGTGATCTTGATCGTAGGAGACCAGTTCTCGGGAGCTCCCACGGGATCGGCAACTCCGAGACTAATCATGACGATCAAAACAGCTCCGATAAGACTGATCACGGTGGGGGGACCACTCTGTGAGATGAATTTGACTGTGCGGGGCACACAGAGAAGGTACGAGATGATCGAAGCGATCGCCATGAAAGCCACAGTGCAGACAGAGTGGTTAGTCATGGTGTTGAATGCGATCGAGATGGTAACTGTAGCCGAAGAACAGCACATAATGACCTGGATAAGGAAGCCAATGGCGACAATAATTTGCCACGGACGACCACCAGCCACTTTGGCCAAGTCGATAATGTGAACGCAGTGAGGATGCTTCATTGAGAAACGGTACAGTTCAAAACCAGTGTACCAAGCGACCATCGCAGTACCAATCAGAGTGATGAGACCAGGGATAAGGCCGAGTTGCATGAAGGCGGAGGGGAGACCAAGAGAACCGATACCAAACTGGTTGGTGAGGAGCGCAAAAATCGTGCCCCAACGGGTCATGACTCTGTAGTCTTTGCCTCCAGCACCACCGAAGATGCCACCGACCTCTTCGCTGGTCTCACCCTTGATTTCTAAATCGTTGGCATCGGATCCGGAACCAGAGTCATGCTCGACCTTGGGGTGGTTGGAGTTCTTTCGTTCGAGGTCGAGACCCTTTTCCGCCTGGCTGGCGGTGTTGATGGATTCTTGAGGAGCAGACATGATGGCAGTTATGATTGACTCGTTTGAAATTTGTAGATATGAGGACGAGTCGGGATACTTGGCGTGGCTGTAATGTGGTGTTGTGAAGTCTAATCACTTGGATCCGACAGTTCACTTTAAGAAGTTCAAGAAAATGCGTTCTGGAAATCAACAGAAGTGCAAAACATGGAAGGCAAGAAGTGGCTGAAGACGAAGTAGTTTGAGAAGAGAAAACGCCAAAAACGGGACTGGCGTCGTGGGTTTAAATAGCTCAGCTTCCTATACAGTTAGAGTCGCGCTTAGGAACTTAGCCTCAGGGTTGTTTCGAGTAACATAGCATACGATGTTAGTAGCATGTACGTAGCTTGCTTTCTCTTGCCAAGCGGACAATTCCCCTACCCCGGGACTGATCCCCATGGGGCGAAAACTGGGCTGTGGAGTGTTTGTGATGATGGTAGAGACTCAGGTCACGTCATGGCGAGGAGCCTACCATTCAGGGTCGAGGGACCTGGAGACTGGCCATGCCGTGAGGGAATTTGTGAGAGTGAAGGGATTGTTTGCCAAGGCTTTAATCAGGATCATGAGTTCCGTTTGGCGTGTGTTGAGTGATATGGAGCCATGATATGGAGCCAAGTGATACGGGCCCAAACAGGGCAGGAATACGCATGGACGGTCGAGTGGAGTTGAGGCAGTAAAAGACGGAAACAGGAGAAATACTGGGTCACCAAGAGTTTATTACGTACATATTTATACACCGAGTGTTGTACCAGTACCATCCCCGCCTTATCTCCTGGAAGTGTAAGTCATGTAGTCGACAAGGGCGCGCGGACGTGGGATTGTGATAGACTTAAGTATTGGACAAGGTACCAGGGAGGTCACAGAGCCGCTAGTCTGACGTGAGGTAGGGAACGCTGTTCTCGGATGTTGAAACCAATCCCGGCAACGTGGGCGTCAAAAACAACACTCCGAAGAAAATCCCTCCTTTATTTGGACGACCATTGGTGCGCGGAATATTCTTCGAAGCTCCGTCGATCCACCTGCTAGGTCCTCAAAAAGGGTGCTGAGCGTTAAATACTGACTGACAGACGGCAAGGAAAATGCTTGCATGGAAAGCGCGTATTCAAACCCGGATCAGTTCAGCCTTGCTTTCTTCGAAACGCCAGACAACCACCAACGCAAAGTATTCGGTGTACTTTACCTCCCCTTGCCACTGCAATTTCAGGGTTTGGAGACTGCTGATTGTTGCCTCATTATGCAGTTCTCGGTCAAATGTAATCCTGGGCGGAAGCATGTGGAGATCAAGGAACGACTACATGGATAGCAAGAATACAAAGCAAATTGGCGAACAAATAATGCCTCAAAAATGACAGACCGCCAGACGAACTACCGAGGTTTACGAATGTCGAGTTGCGCAGGACGATTGTTAACGGCAACTGTTGACGAAAAGGGGGCACCGCCTCTTCCTCTTCTACGCTGAGTCAGTGACAAAACAGAGTTTTGCTCAGAGGACGCAGAATAACCTTGGCCTCATCATCGTTTTGAGTAAAAACCTAGGCGCGGCCTGTGCTTTTTATCGGGCGCTGACCCGTGAAGACATTCCGAGCATCGTCGGGAGCGTTCCCGATGTATCACCCGGTGTACTCGGGATCTAAGCCGACTTAGAGTAACGCGATACTACGTAACGGGGACGACTGGATCCATAAGATCCATAAGGTAAGATTACGAGCTTGAGCGAACCCACATGTCGTGCTGTTGTGGTCTCATATTTCTTGAAATTTCAAGTTGTGAAAACAGCGCGATAGTGACGACGTCAGATCGAGTTGAGCGCAGAGAATTCCTGGAAGCTACGGAGAGACGCGGAACGAAATTCACAAGGCTTTTCCGATTCTCAATATCATCAGTATGAAGCGATATATGTCTATATGGTATTTCATATGTTACTGCACGTAATTAATTCTACTTGAAGGGTTCTGTGGGTTATTGACCCATTTCCCCAGACGAGCACGTCTTGGCTGATAAACAGACTGGATCATTGAAACCGTAACAGACGTGAGGCAAGTGACAGACTGGTGCACGTTGCCGGATGCGACATAAGAAGGGGGTTGAGCCATCTTCTGCTCGTTGTGCCCACACCCATATCCCCATATCAGCTCGGCCTCACCATCATCATAGTGCCTTATAAGGCCGACAGAGGCAATACGTACTACGTGGGCAGACTTCTCCATAACACAAGCTCATTTCGCGACTTCCGTCCCACTTCCCGGTGATCGTAATTGTGGCAAGGCCTAAGTTAGTGTTGTTCGGTCTCTCTTGTCTCATCCTCAAGCGCGTTGACAGTATACGTTTGGGACTTTATTAGCATGCTGGATTTGATATTTCAGAGTTCTTGTAATCGAGTGCTTGTAAAACAGGGTAGTAAGATCAGAAGCAAGCTTTAACTAAGTGAGTCATATAATGTTGTGCTTTTCTATTTTGTCAACGAGCTGCACAAGTCTCATGTTGGAAACATTCATAGCCAGTTTTGGGAAAGCTTCAGTTCCAGATTTGCGATTTCTTATTTCAAAGCCAAACATTTGATTCCAAAGCTGTGAAACAAACTAAGTGAATCTACATCGTTTTCTATTCATTTTACAAAACTGAGGCTCCATCCAACTTGATTAGCATATATGTGCACCCGGACAGCAACTTTTTTTACGTGTAGCACCTGCGTTATCTGGGACGATTCTATTCCGCGCCTCAATAAATCTTTAGCTTTGTATATAAGCCTTTAATCTTAATACACTGCAGGTCTCATCTCTTTCGCGTAGTCATCGTATTTTAAGCCTGCCTGTATCGACTGTGCATACCCTAAAGCGAAGCAATGACTAAGCAATGACATTGAGTTAAGCAGTCATGCGGCTCTTGGCGGCTCTTCGTGTTGAGATGAGGGTCCACCCCAGCCTCCTCCATACGTCATCAATTCACCGTCTTTTTTTTGCGAAATTGATGCCGGTTAGCCTGAGACTACTGCAACCTTGAGTAAGAGGCGCTGGTTAGAGTCGGCCTTAATCTACTTTTAGGGTTATTTGCCAAAGCAAGAATTTCCTCAATCCACATCCTGCTTCCAGCAAGTCATCCGTCGTCAACTTTGCGAGATACTACCAGTACTTCCTCAAATCAGTCAATAGACTCACGCTCCAGTGATTGAATCTCATTTCTTTATGTCCGAGTGTTATATTCATCACTATATCAGTTTTCGAATGTCTTTTAGTAAATACTCCCCTCACTATTAGTAGTAGGAGCTTACCCCTCGCGATTTTACGGTGAATTTCCAATCACCTGTCTCGAATGAGACGACCTTACTTATGTTTAGGACTGTGATATGAATGGACATTGGCCCTGGTTCCATCGTTTCAATTTCAATTTTTACATATATTTCCACATCAACAGACTCACTGTCACTCCAACTAATAGAAACGAATCTCTGAACTGTTCCATCCATCATCTTGAGCGGAACTCTTGCAACCAAGTGGTCAAATTGTGGGCAAGTTCATCGCGCCAAGGGCCAACAGACATGGAAAGGTTCATCATATAGATTCTCACCCGCCAAGCTAAAAGCGCTCGAGGTATAGACACTCATAGAGGAAGATTGGTTTACTATCTGGCCTCCTGAAGCCATCGTGACGTTGAGCGGCTTTCCCGCTAACACTTCCGCTCAGTATTGTACAGACATGGCATTTCTGGCTATAATCAGACGAGTTCGAAGCTTCTGTAAGGCTATCCGAGTAAAGTTCGTCATGAAATCAATGTTGCTGCAGTGCCAAGGCGATTTGTGCAGCTCGAGAACAATACTCTAGGCAGTTGTGTCAGCAAAGGTTATTATGCTTAAATCGTAGAAAAAACGTGTTCTCTATGGCTGTTCAAGCTGACTTCTGCGAGGGTTACAGCGCCTTACGATAGAGAACGATACTATTCTGCCACACTAGGGCGACCCGATGTTTCTGTAAGCTGTGCTGGTTGCGAGACCGTCTAGCGATAGCGTCTAGTGATATTTACAACAACAAAATTCGAAGAAAAGAATAAATACGATTTTGAGTTCTTGAGCTACACTGTTGTTCACCGATTAAATGCGTGACGACAAGGCCGAAAGTCCATCATCAGGAGAAGACCCAGAGATTCCACTCAGTATACGACTCGGTAAAACTAACTGGCTGAAGAGCCAACAGGATTACTATCCTCATGATTCACTCCGAGGACTCTGGTGGTGTCCGCTAGTCGAAAATTTGTGACGAGAGACCAAGCTAATTAGACTTGCATGTTCTTCAATTCCATATCGTCCATGTCTACATTCATAGAGTTCATCAATGTCTCTGTGTTAATGGGTTCGAGACTCTTCTTCGCTGGGTTCTTGGGCTCAGAGACTTCACGTAGCTCTTCGATTGTGCGACCCTTAGTTTCCGGCCAGAAGAAGAAAATAACAATGATCTGCAGGTAGTCCTAGAAAATATACCCTAGATAGAAGTAGTACTTGAGGTGTTCAAAGGCTGGCCCAGATGAGTATTGGATAACGATAGAGCTAGCAGCAGTAAATAGCCGGGCGAAGGACTTCCCGTTGGCACGTGTGTTAGTGGGTAGTACCTCAACGATATGATAGGCGACAAAGGAGTTCAGCCAAGAACATAGCTATTAGCGAAAAGGTAGGTGAAAGCAACCAAAGTATTTACTGTTGACGTCTTGATGTGATTTTCGACGCCTTCACCGTGGTAGGTGGTCAGCACTTTTCTCGCCGCTTGAAGTCTCCCATGGGCAACAAACCATCGGGGATCCCCAGGCAAGAACCACGCGAATAAGAAGACGATACCGGCGGCAATGAATCGACAATAAAGCGGTACAAGCCAACCACTAGGACCTATATCCTTGGCTGCGTAGACAACTAGACAACCCAGGAGGCGAGGATAGAGCCGATGCTCCTTGTTAATTGTTTAGCGTTTGTGCGCTCAGAATGAGTTGCAGAGTTCCATTAGAGTGCCACGCCAGGCTGGATGTCCCGTCTCGCCAATATAGACGGGGGAGCTGATGTTACAGAAACCAACACCAAAACCCAGCACAAACCGACCGGCGATAAGCATGCCTTGATCTATGGACCTCAATAGGAGTACAGCGCCACCGATAACAATGACATATACTGTCCGCGTCCCAGCGCGTCGGCCGAAGCAATCATTAACGGGGCTAACGAATGGAATAGAGGCGACGGGTCCTATTCTGATATCAGATATCATTTTTATGTAGAAAAGTCAATGGATAATACTTTCCAAAGTGATAACGGCTCACATACAAACCGAAGAACTGCTGGTACGAGCTCATCGCGCCCAATCCTCCAAGAGAAGAGTCAGACACAAATCTCAAACATTATCCGATCTTGCGGTGACACAAACCCCATGACAGACCCGTCATAATGCTTCCGGTGGAAGCCTCGTACTCATAATCAGAGCTCATGCCTGTGAGTATAACCGGGATAGCCACTCCCTTGACTAACTGCACGGCGTCTCGAACGGCCTGGTCTTCATCACTCACCGGCTTCCCGCCCAGTCTGACTTCGCCAGCGCCAAGGGGGCGTCATTTGGAGGCGTATTTGACAGGATGATATCCAGATCATCAGACTTTCCTTTTTCTACAGGAACCACCGTGCACCTTTCAGCAGATAGCGTGTTGAAGCATGGTGTATCGTTTGTCTTCCGGGGATAATCTTCTCACAAACTGATGACCATCTTGCCATCGATTTTGAGCAAATCGAAAAGCGCAAGTCTGGGAGGCCATGAAAGTCATGCGCGAACGGATAGAGTAGATGGAGCAGGGCGTCGACGGGACTTGCGTAGGGTCTTCAGCGAACCATTCGACCACGAGTCCAGGCTTCCCTTTGCCGGGCTGATAGAGCCCAGATGCGATGAGAGGTGTCCGTCGACAATCTATAGATCCTGATTAGTCTCATGTAGGGCGGTTCACGAAAAAGGAGACTCACTGTCGCAACCACGTTCGTAGCGGATAGTGTCTGCGTCAAGAATCTCTGTGATAGCCTCCATAGGGTTACTAGCAAAGAACAGTACTGCTCCCGAGGTTCCTCCGCCACCAGTAGCCAGAGTCTCAAAGTGCACTCCCATCAGTCCGTAATGAACAGATGTCTCTGCCTTTAGAGGTAGTGTCCTTTTGTAGTTCTTCTACAACACGATCGAGTCCGCAGCGGCCTTGCGAGTAAGAGCTTGAGACTCTTCCGTATCCTCGCCGGCACCCTGAGGAACCTCGATCTTCTTATACGCATCAGTCCGATATATGAGTTCCAATAGCCTCCCAACAGACTTGTTGATCGTCTGTATGGACACTTTACGGTGCAATACCGTAGAGACTGCTCAAATTCGACACGACTAGTGCGACGCCAATAAGGCCTGGGTTAGGTGAGCTTCTAGCAAGGGCAAAGAACAAGAGAAGATATAGCTTTATCATCTAGCGCCTCTCAACGCCTCTCAGCAAATCTGGCCTCTACAGAGAAGCGATTGTCATAGAGGTGGTGGGAAGCTTACATTAGCCTTGAGCTAGCCGTGTCGAATTTGAGCAAACTATACGGTATATGACCAATATCGTTGAACGAGGCCATTTTAGCGATTGGTTTCTGAATGCACTTTATTAAGTCAGGCCTTTAAGGGGCTATAGAGCTTATAAGTTTACAAGCCTAGCTGCCATTATGCAACAACAGGAACGGGACACGCTTAGAGGATTATTTGATGGGCTGACGAGCGATCTCTCATGGCTAGACATCCACATTACGGTACAATATCACCCGAAACTTGAGGATATCAAGATTTAGTACTGCATGGTGGTTGATACCTGTCGGGAATGCGTCGGGAAATGCGAGAAATATGTCGGGGAACTGTCCGGCTAAGTCGGGACCCTGGGGATTTCGAGGCCTTCGTCACATGACTGACGTACCGGTAGCTGACAAGAGAAGCTTGTCCGCCCCCTGCCTTGGTCCAAGAGCTTGATAAAGCTAAGCACAATAGTTCGTGTGCACCATGTCGACAATCAAGATGACAGATCCAATTGTTTTAAAACCCACTCAAGAATGGTCCTAATCAACGATCAAAAGAATCCACCTTGGCGTGTACCGGCGTTACCAGCCAGGTGGTTCCCTCAAGCTGTACCGGAACCGCTCGGCTCCGGCTTTAGCTCCGCCGATCTCTTTCATTTCGGAGCTACAAAAATACCGTATTGACCCAGCAATCTGGAAATCTCTGTCATCACAGTGAGCATGAGCCGCAAGCTAAGGGCTTACTAGTAAATTTTATGAAATGACGATGCCGTTGTGTTAATTAAGTGTTGGGCATCTTCTGCAAGGATCATACGCAAACGGTCGCTGTTCTCAGGTGGTTTGCATTAAAGCATTACTGGTTATCTTGATTATTGCGAAAAGGTTGATTTGCTTAAGGGGGTTGGATGTGTCGGTATCGATGAAGAGGATACACCAAACCAGTATTGTTTTCTCTGGAAATCTGAAAGCTGCCCTTGACTAAAATAATGCAGCATTTAGACTAAGACTAACGATACTCGCTGCAAGCTTAGCAGCTGGCTACCCTACAAATATGCTATACCGTCAGCTGTGTGTTTTCGTCTGTTCCTGAGATTGACTCAATGAATTGTCTTGATTAAATAGAGTAAGGAGTGTTAAAGCGAGAACAATAGATACTAGATGAAACATAAATGCTTCACCAGAATGAGCGTTTTCCCACTAGCATGCCCTCTTCCCTTTGCCATCACATCCTTCAAATCAATTTAATAATCTTCCACTTTACCGCCTAGTCCTTACAGTCCTTGCACACACACTTGTAGCTCTTCCAATGCTGCTTCTTCTTCGAGCCCTTGGCCAAGAACTTTGGTTGGCCTTCAAGAGTTATGGAGTCACCAGTACAATCGTAGTACTTATATACCGTGCAGTCAAAGCACGGCACAAGCGACTTGGTTTCATCAGACCAAGGGTCAAAGTCTTTGATGTTGTCTGGGATGCGATTGCAGTCGCCTGGCTTGCCAACCCCAGTATAGTATTTACCGTGCTTGATCTCGAGTCTGATCAGGTCGATGCCTTTGTGGCACTGAGGTGCACGAGTGTCAAGCATGTTGCTATCGTCGATGGCGGCGGCATTGACTACTCCAAGGCCAAAAGCGACAAAGGGCAGAATATAAGAGAAATGCATTGTTGATTGTCTTGAGGTTTTGGAAGTTGGGGTTTCAGCGCTTCTTCTCTTTGGTGTATTTTTTGAGATGCTGTAGTCTGCGAAGAAGAGTTCTTTGAGATTGTCGAGTAGTACCTGGGCATTTATACTGATCTCCGTAGTGCCCTCCCACATATAATCTCTCTGTCCCTCACATTGACTTTTTAACTAATTTTCAGCTCGTTGTGCCACCTTTTTCTCTGCGACCTGTTAATAGTGACACGTCTCCGCTTGGAAACGCTGAGGGCTGATTTTGGCTCAGGTTACAACAGACAACGCGAAAGAGGCGCGACCACCTCAAGGCACCTGCTATGCTTTTATTTGTACATCATAATCATGGCTTCACTGACGGCCAATAGAGAGGTCTTGGTCGGATACCTTATTTTCCGTTTCGTCTTTGTTTTGTAATAAAGTTGCCTATTTTCTGATCACGCATAAAGAAAGAGGGAGGGTGAGGTCTCGCTGACGGCAGATTAGCCTAGAGAGCTTCGATGGGCCCAAGAATCAATAATGCGAGAGGGTGATCCTGTGGCTTGCTACATGGTGGTTTTGCGATGTTATTACTGTATATTTGTACAGTGTAGTATTAAAAATACTTACTTTGGCATGAATTGATTTCCTGTTTGTGTGTCTGGATATGTTCTTCTCCTAACTTGCGGCCGATACTAGATTTGCTTCCAAATACAATACGGAAGTCGGTGTCATTGTTGCTATTGACCCAAACCACTCTCGAAGGAAAAGTCGAATTAATTGTAGTTGCCAGATAGAATGAATTGGTTACTTACAGTACTTCTGTTCGTAGTGACGCGTGTGCGGGTAATGTTAGCTCTATACCGCCTCCTCCAAGGAAAACGGAGTGATGGTTGCCCAGCTCCTTAGAATAAATGTTAGTCTCGTCGGAGGCATTTATAAAAATAGTTGGCTCAAAAAGAAGCCACCAAGTCTGCTGCCTCAGGACTACGTATTTACTTTCCATCAACCTGGCCTCGATGCATTGGACTTCGAGTAAGCAATCTGAGGTATGAGCAATGAACCGGCCCATCCTGATGGTTGGTGCAACCTCACAAAGCTGGGGTAAGATTGCTTTTTCTCAGCTGTCACATAAACACTCCACGATCTGACAATGCAAGCAATCCCCCAATTCATCTCAACTATTTTAGTGGCGCATCGTCCGATAGCTGAAAATTAGAGGCCCACGAAACATTGGATGACATCAAGTCTACTAGCATGGATCTATCTTAGTTCAAACAGCCACAATCATCGGTCGAGCGGAGCCGACTCTTAGCGTCCGCAATTGAACGTTTTTCAACAGGGAACATGTCACATACGAGTGCACGGTGCAGGTATCTTATATGAGAGTATTTGTGCATTAAATTCATGTATGGTATAATCTAGGTATTCTAGGTGTTCTAAATAATGATATGTACTGGATGACGGCCTTTTTTCCCGCCCCTGTAAATCCAGCTGTAGAAGGTATATCCGTCCAGTGAAGGCAATCCGAAATTTGTAAATGTTGGTCCATAGAAGAAGTCGTAGCGTGAGGAGAAACCGAAGTGTTCAAACAGGGAAATGCTCTTGCTTCAAATGTCTTGTAGAGCTAGACTCGCTCTCAAGATCGTCATAATCGGTGCGGTCCTGCTTGACAACATCCACTTGCGTTGTCTTGAATGTCCTCGACACTTGAATACCGTCCTCTGTCCGCTGAGGCAACTCGATGTTGTCGCCACCAGCCTCGATATAAGTCTGGTTGCCACCAGGGAAGACGGAGCCCATCTTCTTGGTGGCGGTCTTGAGGCCGCTCTTTCCACCAGAGCGAGATCGCGAGCCGGAGTAATCGTAGCCGTTGGGGTTGCTGGCCTTGACGACCTTAGTAATGAGTTCGGCCATGTTCATCTCGATGTGGAGCTTGACAAGGTAGGCTAGCGGATGGAACTGAAGATAGACGATGTCGTTGGGGAGGGACATCATTGCGATGAGAAGCACCTTGTTCCTTGTTAGTAAAGTGGATCTATGTCAAAGGAGTATTTGGAAACTTACATCCATAGTCATCGAGACCGCAATCATACCCAAGTTGACACGATAAAGTCGGGTGTACTTGGTAAGACCATTGGCGATAAGTCGAGACCGGACAAGGTGGATAAAGTAAAAGTTCAGGCCAGCATCAACAAGCAAGAAGATACACTTCTCAACTCGATCCCAGACTGCGTTGACAGCAATATACTTTTTGCTAATCTGTAACCGGGCGGGAATCCAGATGCAGAAAACGCTAATGTTGATAGCAAGAAGAACAAAGAAGACACCGAGCTTGAGTTTCCAGGCATTATGTCGGTTGACCATAAGGATCGAGATTCGGTTGATGATAATCTGGAGTAGCGTTTGGATCTGAATGGCCCAGAGAAAGACTGGCAGTGGGGTGTTAGAAGCCATCAAGGTCAAAGAGGTCTGAATACATGAACTTACCAATAACGAAGAAGATAGGGAAACCGGGTGGGATGTACTGGCGAAGATAGCACCAGGTGATGGCACTCATCAGAACACTGCTGACCCATTCCGTCCATAGCAGGATAAGATAGATATTCGTCCTTGTACCACGCTTCCATGACTTGATAGTCTGCCTCGCAGCCTTTGTCCCACTGAAGATCGAAACACCCAAAGAGAACCCCCAAGCGATACTCGCAATATTCATATCATTGGTGCTGGGCTTATGAAACTCATAGTGATCGGATAACAAAAGACCACCCATCGTAGCGGCTGTGGTCGAGAGCCTTGTGGACACTCGTGCAAGGAATGTCGGGGTATTGAGAAAATGGAGACAAAGAAACACAAAGAAGCAGGGACTACGAAGGTTTGCTTTTTTGGAGCGTCGGGATGCATATTTGACTATGGGCACATACCATGTATCGACGCTAGCGGGGATGCACGTCTTACAGGCCGACTCAGGGGCCACGAGGAGGCGTTTTCTTGGTTCCTCTAGAGAATATGATGGCGCTTCCGCGTCTATGCTTCAGATCCGCTTATGCAACGGATCGCTGAAGATCTCTTTCCAGTTGGAGGTTGCGTCCAGTTGTCCGATTCCCCTGAATTCATCTTGTTTTTTAAGATTGTTGCATTCGCAGGGTTCTCCGCGTATGCATAGTCAAAGTCATGTTTGATGATGAGGCCTCAGCTGGAAGTATAGCAATTGTACTGTACTGAGACTGATTGAATACATCTGTATACTGTGTATCAACTTTCGTATTAACGAACTCTCCCATCACGAATTATGTCTTTAATCTCGATACCTCAAGGACCTGTTTCTTACCATAACTGATCAAATCTCGAATACTGACCAACGAGTCATTCTCAAATATTTCTGGTAGACAGCGATTTGTATCGGACCCCGGGAGAGGCGTTGCTTTTGCGGCTCCGCAGTCATCCGCAGTGTTAGTGCAGGGTCGATATTAACGCCCAAATGCCGGACCTTCAGATTGGTCCTTTGCAGAGTAAGCTAAGGAAAGGGGCGGATTCAACTGGGCCGAGAAAAACGTGGCAGTGGGATGACTACAGTGACCGATCGAGCTCGGACAGATGGCGATGGCTCAGAATCGATATTCTAGCTGTCAATTCGTGCTTCGAGCGCCGTCTCTTGTTAGCGTAACGCCTCTGAGCTGCTAACCAAATGCTATGTGCAGGCCGTGTCCTTGCACTTCGGCTCCGCGGTGGATACTCAGCCCTGGCACGCGAGTCAGATCTCTGGAAGCTTATCCGTCGTACCAACACGACTAATGTCATAAAACGCCCAACATCAGCTCGTATCTCAAATACAGCAAGGCCTTTTGGAGATAAATACCAGGAATATGGAAGATCCCAATATGAATCTGATTAGAGTTTTGCGGCTCCCATAGAATGAATTTTGGGCGTTGGTGTTTCTGCCTTGTCCGTTTTGTGTGGGTTGCCAAGACATATTCCAGACCCGACAAAGGTTCATCTGAGAGTCATTCTCGAAGCACAGATGAAACTAACATTGCGTTTCATGGAGTAGGACTTGATTCAAATATTTTCTCTAAGCTGTAGGTTCGCAGAGACTAATATGATATTGCTTGGGCTACAGTAGACTTGTGGTGCTTACTCAGATAAATGCGTTCGAGTAGGATCATTTCCGAACAATAAAAAGCACCTAATCTTTTAATTGCGCGATTATTGGCACTGATTACATCGTACGTAAACGATTTTCTTTTTATTATACTTACACAAATTCAATCACTTAGATGTCGTCACTATTCCCACTTCACCGAAAAGATGAGCGGATTCAATGCGTTGGAGTGCGCCACCAGTTTCACAGTTCAACTCGAAGTGCGCATCATTGAAAGACAAAAGGGCTGGAAGGATCTCAGCCTTAACAAAGACACATAATACTGGGAATGGGCTTTTTTAAGGTTCGATATTGTGTTGTTCGGGGTGACCGTTCAGTGTGCGAGCTACCGGGTCAATGGAGCCATCTGTGCGACGCTACACCAAAACAGGGGGCAAAGTTCAAAAGCCAGATAAAGTTCAGTCTTGCTATGCAAATATGATAGCTCAGTATTACTTGCCCCTCCTCCGGATTATTTAAAGGTCTTCCAAGCCTCTCTCAGTCTTGCTTTCTTCCAACGATGCCACCTTTCTTTAGACCAAGCCAAACGACAATGGTAACAGTGGTGCAGCTGGCAAAAATGGTCCAGAATGCTGCTCGGTAGCCTTTCATCAAGGCTTCTTCGCGCGCCGTAATATCCGAGTGCTCTGTGACTGATGCTGCGATGGCAGCGGTGATAGCGAGACCGACGGAATTTCCAAACTGAGCGACTTCATTAAATACGCCGCCAGCCAGGGACTGC
Source organism: Fusarium sarcochroum (assembly GCA_013266185.1). Classification (NCBI taxonomy): domain Eukaryota; kingdom Fungi; phylum Ascomycota; class Sordariomycetes; order Hypocreales; family Nectriaceae; genus Fusarium; species Fusarium sarcochroum. The sequence continues at coordinate 25,319 of JABEXW010000101.1, read as the reverse complement.
ATCTCGGGAGGATAAGCGTCTGATATGACCAGATTCGACACAGTGAAAAGCACTAATTACGCTTATTAGCATTCATTTGAACAAGCCTTTGGGGGACTCACCATCAGGGTTGACGGGTGAAAGGAACATAGCCCAGAACGGAGCAAGCCAGTAGTTCTCGCCCACATCTACAGTAGCCATAAGTGGTGCAGCAACCATCGTGATGAGCGCTGAAACAACCGCCAGAGTCCGCACTTTGACTTTGGCGATGAGAATACCAGTAATAATATTGACTGCTACACCCATAATAACATGAGGCAGAAATCTGAGAGAGCTCTGTAAAGCCGAGAGACCTTCAACTTTTTGGAAGCTGTTAAGTTTGACATCAGCATTTAGTCACCTATCATGGATGATGAAGCACCTACTATAGGGTGGTAAAATACTCGATACCGTTCAGAGAGGCCCAGCACAAAAAGACAGCGATGCACACTGAGGTGAAGGACCAATTCTTCCAGAGGCTGTTGGGAATCAATGCTGGTTTGCCACCCTTTACTTGATAGTCCATCCAGAAGGGGAATGCTGCCAATAGGACCAGGGCGGTCGTCAAGAGCGCGATGTTGGCAGGGTCATCGAGCCTCTTGTAGGATGATGATATCATTGCGAGGACGTACAGTAGCATGCCAAGTGCTGCGCTCATCATACCAGCTCCCACCCAGTCAATTTCGTGAGCTAAGCGAGTAGTCCATCGTCTTTCTGATGGAGTGTGGACGGATGGTAGAGACCAGATGGCACCGGTTGATAGACAAAAGTTGATGATTGCCATCATGTAGTAAGCCCATCTCCAACCAATTGTGTCGGTGAAAATACCCCCGAGTACTAGGCCCAGAGCGTAGCCCAAGGGACTACCCATGCCATTGATGGCGAACGCCACGTTCCTCCAAGGACCTTTTGGGAAGGTATTCGATATTAAGCTGACAGCGGTAGGTAAACACATCGAAATAGAAGCGCCGAGCAAGGTTCGGAAAAGAATGATCTGAACCCCAGTCTGAGCAAGTCCGACGGCCAGCGTAAAAGCCACGAATAGAAAGCTCCCAGTCACCCACATCAACTTGGCACCGATAACATCAGCAATGGCGCCAAAGATGAGAAGCAGACACCCGGCTGCAAGAGCGTACACGGCAGCGGGCCACAAGATGAGGTTCTCAGCCAGTCCAACATCGTCAGCAATTTTTGGCAGAGCAGCGATGAGTATGCCAGAGCCCATGGTGTTGAGAAAGCTGATGCCGGCTAGAGTGACGATTACGGTCACGCCTCTGACCTTGGAAATCCCCAAACCGCCCGGGTCCGCTGTCGCGTCTGCGTCATTGTTGTTCTCCAGAACTGGAGGATCAGGTCGAGTTATGTTCTCATTTGAGGGGTCTTGGTTCGTTGTTCTTAGCTTCGCTTTGGAACTGAGGGGTTCCAGAGGGATGATTCCACCGTGAATCGACGCGGCACCGGCGTCAGTCGTGATATTAAAGCTGCGATCCATTTTGTCTGTTAGAATCGTATGAATGTAGTATCACTCGTGATGGAATGATTTTTAATAGGATAAGGTTGAAGAACATAATATGCTTAACCGCGCCGCATCAACGTCATCATTGATCTGAAAGGGCGCGCCCCCTGGAGTTGTGCTGACGGATGACATCAGTCGACATGGCTGTAGGAACACTCAACACCAGGATTCCTTGGCTTGGCGGGATCATATTACAAATCACATAATGAGCCCTCAGGACATAAATACATCTTAGAGACAGAGTATGTTTTTTATTGCGTGGGAATAATAAACCCAACCTTGAATTTCTTTTAATAAAGGTTTTGTCTTTAAACTAACTCAGTAATTACTACCCCCGTGCCAGAATAGAAAAAGCTTTTCTTAGTAGAACATCATAAATACTAGACTTTTCCCCAGTACTTGCTCAGCCTTGTTTGGCTACCGCTCTTGACAGGTTAATGCAAGTAACTCAAAACCTCAGTGTGCCCTTCATTCTCCGCCACATTAATTGGTGTTCTGCCCCTGTCATCCTCACTCTCAGTATTTGCCTGACCGCTCACCAAAACCTTCACAAGCTCTATTCCCGACCCATAGTCCCTCGCAAGAGGGAACTCTGCGCTTCCTTGTTCTCGAGCAAGTCTCACTTCCTCAGGTTGCAAGGCAGCAGCTTCGTGTAATGGCGTCTTTCCGTTGTTGGCTGCGCTGGTGCAGTCTGCCCCGGCCTCATAGAGTATCCTTAAAGCGGCCAGATTCTCCCTTTCACAAGCCAAATAGAGTGCTGTTCGGCCAGCCTTGTCCTTCTTCTCCTTGTCAGCAAACAAGTTCAGCAGCTCGCCCACGACTTCGAGTTGGTCGTATACAACAGCAAGATGAAGCGGAGTCCATCCGAGGTTGTCCGTCCCATTTATCTCGTATTCGAAGGTGCGGAGATTCATCACTTGGCCTCCCATTACGGTCCAGTGTATTAGTAAACGACCGTTGGAGTCCATCAATGAATTTGGACGTTTAATTCCCCTGTACCCTGTTACAAAACACTTCTCAATTCGCTCCATGACTTCGCGACTTCTGTTGCCAGCGGCCAAGTGCATGGGGGTTACCCCGTTCCAGGCATGTGCTTCAAAACTCGCTCCGAATCCGCGATATAGGAGCTCAACAACAGTGCCCTTGTGATCCTGCTCACAGGCATAATGAAGTGTTGTATAGCCACGGAAATCTCTCATGTTCGGATCGACGAGCTTGTAAACACCGGAACTGTGTGAAGAGAGCTTTCCAATAAATGCCAGGTCCCCTCTAGCGGCGGCATAATGAAGAGCAGTCCAGTGACAAATGTATCGCTTGTTAACATACTCAAAAGACAAGTTACCAGACTCGAGGATATCCATAAGCTTGGTTTCTGACGTGGACATTGCTGCGTAGTGCAGCTCCGTTAAGTTGAAATAGTCAGGAAACGGCGGTGGCTTCTCCGAAATCGAGACCTCCTCGAGTCGCTTTACCGAGTCCTCGAGTCGCTTTACCCCTATCGACATTTGACGACACTGCTCCTTGTAGAGATAGGCAAGATAATGGAAGAAATCATCTTTTGTTCAAGGTTATTGGCAATACTCTGAAAAAATCCAAGTTCCTTTGGTATTGGAACTGATTTCTCCCTCGTCGTAGACTCAATTGTCATGGAAGTCGCTTTCATAACCTCTACTTGCAGCGCAAGATTCCGCTCCCAGATACCTGTATTCCTTTTGAGATGGCCTGCACTTAGACCAACCAGGCTGTCGGACAAATCAGGACCAGAATTATCAGTGGTTGAATTGCACGCTTTCATGATTCCCGAGCTCACGGAATCAAAAAGGGCTTACGGGAATGGCAGCGTCTCGGCTATGCTGAGAGGTGCAACAATGCCGATAAATGCTTCTTGTCCGTGTCCGAAACCTAGCTCACGAAAAGCTTCGGCAAGTTCAGCTAAATCCTGGTTCCATAGCGAGAAAACTGAGTCTGGAGAAAATTGGACGCCGGCTGGGCGAATTTCAGTCTTGCTTGGTATAGGCTCCTCCAACGTATTTACGGCCGAGCACATAAATGAAAAGAGAAGGTCTTTGGCATAGAGATCTACCAAGGAGTCGCGAGTTTCGATTGCAAGTGAAATCTCCCCCGTGCCCATTCTGAGGAAACTGCCGTCTATATCGAGTGTTTGCAGCCCACTGACATTGCTTCTTGGTGTCTGGACAGAGGGGCTATAACCCACGACTCGGCTACAGTCCACTGTCTTAAAGATCCTTTCATTGAGAGGTTCCTTGACACCTTTTGGTTCAAATTCTGTGATTTCGTTAACCTCGATGACCGTCTCAGTACCTTGTGGTGCCCACCACTTGAGGTCCTGAATCAGCTGCTTACTCTTCAAGCCAAGCAGCCTGAAACACATGCCGGGACGCCTGTTTCGGAGCCAGGTATCATCTTCTTTATCCACAGGACCGCGCAATCGGCCTCCTTCACCTGATTGCTGCTCCTTTTGTTGGATCGTGTAGTTCCAGAGTGACAGACACGCGTCAAAATTGTCTGCCAACACGTTCCCTAGAGAACCATTGTGGGATATGTCAAACCAAACCTGCTGCTTAGATCCCTTTTTGAGGTCGGCACGACTGTGAATAACGCCTAAAGACCATCTGTAGACCTTTGCTTCAGTCTCGCGAGGAAATAAAATATCCATAGCCTTTTCGATTGCAAGTGCAAGATTGACCGCTATGGACGCTGTTTCCCCGGGTAACTCGGCCAGTTTGCAGAGCCCTCGGCGCATCATCATGATATCATGTGCTTCTGAGCTTGAACACGGCGTTGAGTCATTGCCTGCTGTGGGAAGTTCTTTCAAAATCTGGTGGCCCACTGAGCCACCGGTGCTGACAACCCAGGAGCCAGGTGGTATGTGTTGCTTTCCTGAATCGCTTATATCAGTCGAAGGCACAAATGTTGAGCCGGACGTTGAGGATGCCGTGCTACCAGGATTCGGCGATAGCTACAAAGACTTCACCAAGCCGATGCCACCAGGTTGGACACGTCACGATGCTCCAGAGGTTTCGCCCTACCATGGTGAGCCTCATTTATATCCCGATGGATGTGAAAAATACGTCTTCACGCATGAAGCTATGCCCGAAACTGATGAGGGACTCCCGCCCGAATGGTATTATCCATACCCAGTTATCGACATACAGGAATCAACGCCGCCTTTTATGCCAGAACAGACCCAGTACCTATTCTGCGAAACAACCAAAGCGTGTCTGCCAGCATATAACGGTGGCAATTGTAATCAATTAGTATTTCGCAATATTTCCAAGGAGGAAATTGGCATTCTTGACCTTGTCAACGATGAATTCTTGGGTCTTTTCCCTAGCAATGTATCCGAGAATGGATATGAAGTTGACTTGGTTGCTGTGTGCAAGACGAAGACATATCTCAAGACTTTTAATGAGGACACAGGGACTTTTAGCCATCCGCTTAGGAAAGCGGATTCCTACCTCGTGCTTTGGGTAAAGTGGAAGGATGGAATTGCATATCGCCTTGCCAGCGGGCAGGTTGACGCTGAGGAATGGGAGAAGCTGGATCAGGAAAGGATTTCCTTGATTTTCGGATAATAAAAATATGGAGAAAAATCATTATAGCGTTTACTGTTAGTTCTTTATTCTTTCTTTGCGTACCACATGCCGTTATGACTATGGTTTATCTTACACGCTCATATGTTCGATTGTTCATTCAACTCCCAATGGAGTGATATAATACTAATAGTAATACAGTTACATGGGCTGTCACAATCGCCTTGCTCAGCCTCGGTCTCGGAGCTTCACGCCCATTAGTCGGCTACCTCAGTGATTCATCTGGTCACATCAATATTACTAGCCTTTTAACATTCCTCTGCACCGTATCCTGCTTCGGTCTTTGGATCTCGACGAGTTACTACGCCACACTGCTAGCCTTTTAACTTATAGCAAGCGCATTTTGTGGTATTCCCTAGTCCACAGTCACACCTGTGGTGATTGAAGTGGTCAGGATCCGAAAGTTAGCCAGCACGTTTGCGGCACTTTGCATCGCAATGGCCTTCCCAACGACTTTGGGACAACCCGTGGCGATGCAGTTGGCTGGCGCCGGGAATGGCTTAGTTTTCACGGATGAGCAGCTCTTTGTGGGTCTTATATTCTTGACGGGATCGCTGAGCGTGTGGTTCTTGCGATGCTGGAAGATTTGTGAGGTGGAGCAGAGCAACAATAATACATCCCCCACATATGTACCAACTGTAAGAGCAAAGAAGTACTGGGTGCCCTGGCTAACAACACGGCTGCTATTTAGGTCTTTGAGGGCTTATACTCCGCAATGTATACATACTAGCCCATCTCTGTCGCGATAAGATTGCATAGAACACACGTAGAACATATAGGGGACCAGCTTATCCTCAGGAAGATATGGCTTATTAATGTATGAGAGAAGATAGATCAGGAATTTAGTTCTTTAGTTTTCGAGCACTAAAATCAATAAGAAATGCTATGAATTCTAGGTATTAAGATCCTCCAAGGCCTTTGTTCATCTCTCGAACGAAATAGCCTCCACATCGCCGCTTGTATACCAGGACCAAGAGTGACAAACCATGGCATCTATTTCAACAAGAGAATCTTCTTGTTCTTCAGTTGTTCAAGATCAAGACAGGCAGAGTAGTTAATTTTACCACTGTCCAGCAAGAAGTAGACACGGAAGATCAAGCAAACTTCCAAATGGTTGTTCTTGAAGCTCATATGTTGCATCTACATTGAGTTAGCTTATACCAATAATGTTCCGACTTGTGACACTAACCTCGTTGTACTGATATTCCTTCATGAAAATCGGTGTTTCACGGGGCCCAGTTGTAGTCCAGACGAATATGTGATACTTGGGTCGCTTTTCACTCCATTCATTACGAATAAGAAGACCGGCGTCAATCAAGGCCTCAGTGAGTCGCCCTTCGATATCTACATAATTCAGGTCACCGAATACATCATCATCAGATACTTTATGCGTTGACTTTGGCAAATCCGTGTACTTAGGATGAATGGTCGTGAGCGTTCGAATCGAGCTTTGCCAGCTTTGACGGTTCCAGCGGGGCAAATTGAGTTTCGATAAAAGCTCAAAGACCTAGATGAATTCTCAGTTAGCTCCTAAAGGTCAAATCGTTTTTGACTTCACCCACATATAACTGGCCAGCGGCTCCAATTCTCCTGGTGCGTTGCCATTGCTCCATTGAACGAGTTGCCAAAATCGTGCTCAGTCCATTATAACTCTCGTACTGAGCCTCATTGACAGCAACATCCGGCAGAGCACTTTGTAGGTCTTGGAAATCGAATGTTCCACTACATGGGAAATTTTGTCTTCGGGCTGCCTCGATGACGCGATCAAGAATTGCGCGATATTCCGTGCCTTCTAACGATGAAACCGTAGAATGTGTTGATAGAGCCGGGGACGCGTTCTGTGACCCTGGCCGAGCCTGGAGAGTCGCATGGTTTTGCCAAGAGATCCCGCCGATTTCCGTTTCTGTGTGGCCGCGATAAGGTTCTGGGGACAAATCGTCACCCTTTAACGAATTGATCGGGGTATTTCCTTGTTCTGAAGAGGCGTCGCCAGTCTCAAGGGCATTGAAAAACTCTTCGTCGTCTTCTACGTCCTCGTCGTCTTCTTCATCGCTGTCAGTCTCATCTTCATCCTCGTTCTCAAACGAGACGTGTATAATGCCCTGGTCCTCAAGTATCTCGTCAAGCACGCATCTCTCACTAGCAAAGATTGAAGTTAGAGCATTGACCGCCTCGATATCGACATTTCGATCGTCACGACTTTCCAGGTCCTGCATCAGCCATGTAGCGAGTTTTCTGGGCAAAGCTGATCCAAAACAGATTTCTTGTGCTTTTCGTTCTGTCGGTACATAGATCGTAAGCTTTCCGTCGAGTTCGGCGATATGACCGCTAGCAGTGGCGATCTTGGCCTCGAATGTCTGACCATTTTGGCTAATCCTTAACACAGAGGATATCTGGTCAACCTCGATGACCCTCATTGTGCGCAGCTGATCGTAGAGAAGCGTTCCGTTTGGAAGAATTCGGGGGCTGTTGAAAGTCGCTGCAACTCTGTAGTAGTTTATAGTCAGCACCGCCTCTCTGATATTAATCACGATGACCTACCTAGCGATGTGGTATGCTTTGTTTTTCAAGTCTCTCTTCTTCGATGATATTGGGAGTTCCACGTTTTCAGAGATAGACGTGTCTTCTTGAACACACCTGGATAGATACCGATCTTGAAGCCTCAGCCAGTCAATGAGCGGCTTCAGACGGCAAACATCTCCAAGTTCAAAGTCCAAAAGACTGATCTTATCTTCAAACTTGGCCCTCAAATTGTCTCGATCTCCGATGGCAAAGTCCATGTCTATCGAGCTCAGGACAGAAGTACCGTCAGGGTTTCTAACAGGAAAGACTTTGGCCTTTCTGACTGGCTCTGGGTCCAAGTAAATCGGCGCGGTTTCCAGGAACTCATTCGATGCAAATAGAGCCATTTTGGTTTCCTTGATATTGCTTGGAGATGACTTCCGTAGTTCATCATAAACCATTCGTGGCGTTAACGATACGACTCCAAGTTTGTTAACGAAGAAATCCTTGAGTTTTGAATAGGTCTCATCCAAGGTGACTTTGCCACGAACTGTTATCGTGCTGGACCATAAGCATTCAGAGGTGGTGTACCAGCCTGAGACACCCTTTTGTTCCACGAAAATCAAAGGGGAGGCTTCAAATGCAGTTCTGATGCCTTGTTAGTGTCATTTCTCAAAGACTCAGAATCAAACTGAAACACACCTCATATCTGCTGATGCAGCTATCTTTTCGTCAAGGTATTCGTAAAGATCGAGAATGCGAGGAAGATCTTCGCGATCTGCCCCTCGTAGCATGTCCAGCTCGCCCAATAAGTCATTCATAGTAGCATCGCGAATACCCAGCGTCTTGCGGAATAGGATCTCGATACTCTCTAGGTCTTCTTTACTGAGATTTTGTTTCTTGTAAAGGACTTGGAGGGAATCCGCCGTAACCATGTCAGAAGGCGCAGCCCAGAGACAGGAAGATAAACTCGTCCACATTGGTTCTTTCTCATAAGGAGCAAGAATAACTGCATCGTCGAAAACATCTCTATTGACAGTTAGTAATCTGTTTCTATCAAGATTCATTGATAGTTACCTAATCTTCTGTTGCATAGATTCTGGGTTTCCAGACATATCAAGTTTCGAGGAGATGGCTACGTAAAGGTCCAACACTTTCTGAGACTGACGACCGGACGGTGGCCCAGGACACGAGCGTTTGATACCGCGGAGTATCTCGAGTAGAAAGTACAAGTCGTTATCCTTTCCGACCGAAAAGTGCTCACTGAGAAAATTCCATTTAATAAAAAGGTTCCAAGCCGTGCCGTCTTCGACTATCAGGAAAGGGAAATGGCCAGGATGTTCCATGTATTGCTCAACAGTGCATTTCAGGTCTTTGAATGGGAGCCAGGTATCTTGCAACTTGGTTGCAAAATTCACTCCGCAAAGATGCTTGGCGGGCAGATTCTGGATCCGAGTGATGAGAGCTGGACTTTTCAGCACTTTCATCATTTCGTACACCCAGAGATGATGTAATAAGCCCAGGAAAACGTCCGAGCGGTGTTCTAAGACATGTAGAAAGGTATCGGACAAGTCGTCTTCATCAAGAGATAAGATATTCAACCTGTCGCGGACACCAACGTAATCGTGAAGCCACGTGATCCAAGATGGGCGAAATAAAAATTGCGGCAGGACTAGTTCATCATTCTTCAGATCTAAATGCATTAAACAAGCAGCCAACCTTGGTGACTTGTTTTGGGCAAAACAAAGTCGTTCGGGGCTGTAGGGGTGTTCGGTGCTTGGCAGGTACACGACTTCGCTGTGGGGGCTTACAATATTCTGATGATGATCGATAACTTGTACTTTTGAGTAATCTTCTCTTGTATGAAGACTGGGTTGATGCGTCAGGTAGAGAAAATGAAGATGGCTCCGTACAGCTCCCAGTAACGATTTTGTTGATGAAGCATATGGTTTCATAATTGACTCTCGAACTTGATCAACAGTAGCGTCAGAGGCTCCCAGATGTTGGAACAAAGCGCGCCGATCAGGGTGGCTGCATGCAGACAGATTTAGTACCCTGAGGTCTAAGTATTCAGGAATGTTTATATCCTTTGTTTCAGGGGAATATATTGGTCCCCCTACAGTCGTTTTGGGGAAATATACCGACCCTTCTAGAATCGAAGTCCATGTGCCGTCTCTTAAGGGTAGTATGCGAAGCGACTTTAGTTCTTGATTGTGTGAGGGACTTGCCTCATTGATGGTCAAGAGAGTGCGTGCCATATCAGTATGCCATTCGGTAGACTTGTCCTTTCCACACATGCTCGAGTAACCGCTGTCCAGATCGTAACTTAGCCAAGATAGAAACTTGCTATAAGTAGCGCATTTGAGACCGTAATTTTCCAAGATACTAATTGCAGTTGCAGAATAGTTTGGTGAAATGGCCGCGTCCAATAGTGGGCCATCAAGCAGAGGTTTCCCATGTTTGTCTTTTGCAAAGTCGGGAAGGTAACTAAGACCACTCAAGCGATACAAAGAATTCCACTTATGACTCCGTAAGATATGGTTGTCTTCGACCACTCTCTTAATGCTCTGGTTTAGTATAGACCAGAAGTCATCACTACTGTCTCCTGGGGAGGGAAGAAACAATGGCCAGTCATAACCAAGAGTCGGGTGCTCGCAGAGCTGCAAAATCGCTCGGTAAATAGCGTCCCGAATCCCAAGGCGAATGCTAAGGTTTCTTCCTGACGTGGTGATGATGTCTCGTTCACTAGTATTGACATCGAAGTCCGAGTGGATGTGGAACTATTTCAAGATAGTCAGTCTATGAAATAAGCTCCGAATTTGGGCACTTGTACTTACCGTGTAATCTGAAGTTCGGATAGGTGATAGTGCGAAAATCTGCTGTTTCCTGTGATCTACAAGAGGTTTGTAGTCACTTGACAGCGGGAAGGCCAGAACAACATCAGCCGTAGACGATCCATTGTTGATCCCTGGATTCAATCCTGTGGCCTGATGATTGGTGACGTGGTAGAGTTGATCCTGGATCATTTCTGCCCCAGCTTTGATACTGGTCGTTTCCAGAGAAATACGATACTCGTCGATTTGTTGCTTGCAGAATTGCTTGGACCGATCAAGCATGCCGTTTCCATCGTAGAACTCCACCATGATCTTTTGCAATTTGCGGAGGAAGAGTAGAGATGTTTCCAGTAGATCGCCGAACTCTGTTGATATAATCTTCTTGAGCTGCTTTGTATCTTCCTCGTCGTCTTGATCGTGGAGGTAGAGCGTCATGCGAGTCAACGGGCTGGGAAGAGCTCCAGCAGGAGTGATCCAGACAGGTCTCATCATCCCGGCGTCCGCGTCAATGTTGTCGTGTTGGAGTTCAAATGAGAAATTTCCAGACTGAATGTGCACTCTAGATGCAACGGTGAAGACGGATCTGAAACCAGTCTCATTGGTACTGTCGGTGTTCTTCCCAACGGTGCAGATAGCTTCCAGATCCGACTTAGTAAGGCCGTCTTCATTGCAGTCAACAATAATGCGGTTCGGGTATATCTTGAAAGATATAAAAGGAGGTGATCCTTCCGCGGTAGCCTTGGTGAAGGGTTTGTCTTCGGAGTTTCGAAGAAGTTCAAACGCGAACCTCGGGCCACCGCCGTATCTTCTCTTCGCCGCTCTGGTTTGGAATTAGTACGTAGAGCTTCCACAATATTGCGACTCAGTTGTGCATACTTCCCAGTCAGACCCCGTACAATCTCCTTTGCCTCCTGCGCAGTTGCCATGATTACCAAATAGTCGTGTCGTTCTTTTTTGTGAGTAGTTGTAAGTTCACTGTTCAACAGAATGGTAGTATGACGACTCAAGCAGACCACGTAGAAAGTTTAGCTGCTGGGTAAATTAGAATAAAAGGAGGCGCGAAAGAGCGTGTTCCTCCTGACGGGGGTTAGGCCGTGAACCAACAGCATCTGAGACGAATATTCTGCATGTTGGTCACAGCATCCTTGTCGGTGATTTCCAGCTGCAAGACGAAGCAAAACTCGAAACGTGAACCAAGTCAATGCAGATAGCCTTTACCCAAATGTTATAGAGTAGATTGAAGAAATTATATTCTAGAGTTAGGAAGAGTTTTCACCTTATTAAACTTCTTTGACGGTTCAGATCAAGCCTTTCCCCAGCATCCCCAGATTGACCAGGGCCGTGTTCGCATCTTGAAGCTATCCCGTCTTTGGTAAATGTGGAGATCTCTTCCCAGGAATGAATCCTATCCCACCCATCCCAGATCGGCAGCTGGAAGAACATCCACTCATTCTTCAGGCTTATCCAGCGCCTGTACCTTTTTCACGACTCTTGCAGGGGTTCCCAAAGCCACACTCCAGGCAGGGATATCTCGCGTCACGACAGCGCCCGCACCAATAGTACATCCTTTACCAATTGTCACGCCTGGCAGAATAGTAACACCACCTCCAATCCAGCAGTCGTCTCCAATAGTAATAGGGTATGCGTATTCGATATTCGCTCTCCGACTAGCGACTTCTGTCTCATGTGTCGCTGTTGAGATCATAACGTTAGGTCCCATCATAACTCGGTCGCCGATAGTGACAATAGCAGAGTCCAGGATGGTCAGATTAAAGTTGGCGTAAAACCTCTTACCGACCGACAGGTTGGGACCGTAGTCGACTCTGAAAGGAGGCTCAATAAAGACCTCTTCGTCGGCTACGTGGCCTAGAAAAGACCGGAGCATCTCGGCGCGCTTTTTTGAGACGAAGTCGATGTTGAAGTCGTCTCCTTCAGGAAGCCAGGTGTTGTAGTTCATCATGGATCTCCGGGCGGCAAGGCGAGAGTTTACAAGCTCAGGGACAAATGAATCGTAGCTATGCAGAAAGCTTTGTTAACGGCAAGATCTGGTTTAGTGAGGAACGGCTTTCACTAACAGCATGCCTGAGATCATTCTATCATACTGCTCGCATTGGGGAACATTGGCCAACTTGGAGGCCTTTTCCAACTCGACTTGGTTCTTTTCCTGGGCTGCCATTGTTGCTGTAGTATGAATTCTTGAACGAATAAAATTGACTTATGGGTATCCAAAGACTGAGAAGTCATGAAAGCTGTCCAGAGATTAATGTTGAAGACGCTGCGTACTTTTAGGTGAATTCGTTGCCAAGCCCCAGTCTTCTGCAGTCATCGAGACTAATCCCTAAACGGAAATACTCCCAACTCCTTGGATGTTCTAACTTTCACAGCCCATCATGTGGGGCCACTAGGGGATGTCGGGCCGTCAGAAAAAGAGATATGCGTGCTGAGAACGAAGCAGCTCGGAACACGTCTACGTAATTGCACTATTAGTAATGGTCTGTCGGTAGATCTAAGGAAGTTCGGTAGATCTTAGGAAAAGCTGGGAAAACCTACAAACTCCATCCAAGGAACATTTGACCAGCCATGAGGATTAGTGCGTCTCTCTTCCCAGACTTTGGTGAGTACCTCGGTCATAGCGGGATGTTGGAATCCAGTAGCGTGCTTGATCTCACTGATGCACCAGCTGGCATAGTGCATCTGATGCGGTGAACAAGTATCAGCGCCAGCCAAAAACAGCGGAAACAAGAGTCTCTTGTAAAAGACACTGTCCCTTGGCATAACGGCACAAATGTCAAGAACGGCAGCGACAGATGCTTTGATCCGAGGGTCGTTGCACGAGACGGTAAAAGCATCAGGGAATCGCATGACACGGAGGAGACAAGCATGTCGATACGCTTCAGCTAAATGTCTCCACTCCTGGTGTCTCGTAGGATAGACTGCCTGATCAGAATCCCAGCCGCGAAAGAATTGTTCAGCTCCGTCGAGTAGCTGTTGGAATACTTCAAGGGAAAGATCTCCAGCTCGGAAGGACTTGCCGGCTTCGAGGACTTGACCAATCTTGTAGAATATGATGGGCGGACAGCCTACAAGGGTATGAAGGCTAAGACTTCCGTGATCTCGCACACATTCTCGTACACTCTCACGATATGTGAGCTTTTCGGCACCGCTGAAGCCTCGCAGCATATCTAACCTAGTTCAAGTTAGTAGGTGCATGGGCAATAAGAGTTGAAAGGATATGGACTCACCAGGCCAAGGCGGATATCAAGAACATCCCAGCTTTGGACCGCGTAGAGAAATCTGTTGGACAAGCCATTCTTTTGCAGAGGAACGATACACCAGTCAAGTGAGCTCCATGAGTCGAGACGCCAGTTTCGCAGACCTAGAACCTTGTGAGAAACAACTCCAAGATGATGCTAGAGGAAGGGCATCACACATCGTGTAGCACAAGCAACAACACCATAGCCAAAACATGTTCTCCCTCATTATTTGTGAGCCGCGAAGTCTCTTCCCTGAGCAACAGAGATGCAAGTGACTGTAGCGCCGATAGTCTATACTGAAGAGATAGCGTGACTAGTTGTTGACTTCTGTCCTTTCCAGAAATATGCATATGACATGCTGACAGCCCGAGTAGCGCGTGCAGAATGCCTTGATGTTGATAGGCGAGAGGCAGGACGTGTTCTCTGAAAGGATTATCGATGCCTGGGACGTGGATGATCAGGTGCTCGCTAAGTGTTTGATCGACTATGACAACGGTTACTAAGTGCTTATCAAAATGCCCGAAGACTCTCACAATAGTCGATTATGTGTCGGCTCGCGGCGATGTCGCTTTCAAGGTCAGAGTTCTCAGTGAAGGATGCGATGGGACTATCTCGAGGTGGCGAAAACGGAGGAGTTGCAGATGACAGCGGAGATGGGAGAGTCAGCGCAGAGTCGAGGAGAGCATGCTGAGGAGAGAGCGTCGCTGGAGTCGTCTCTGATACTATTGATGATTCTAGAGAAAGCTCATTCGGTATCGTCGGAGAGGACGGCGCATGGAGGCTGTTTTGGATCGCATCTTGAGATTCTTCACGACCAGGACGCGCCGTCAGTGTCTCTTGGAACTGAAATCGTGGAGGATATCCCTCGCAATGGAGGCCTTTTGTGCGACATCTATCGCAGACCGGACGTTTACGATCGCATTTGCGACACTTCTTGCGACAAGTGCCGCAGGCTGGGTCTGTAGTCTAATTCAGAAAGAGATTCTAAAGAGTATGCGCTAGTTGAAAGACGGGAGCAAAGGCGCGTCACGTATTATGATAGACGCAATTAAGGCCTAGTGCTCACCTTTCCGCCGAGCCGTAGGGCGATTGACAGTAGACGCGTCAATGTTCGCCATTGTTGCTGTGTCTCTTACCGTAAACGGTAGTGAAGAACGACAAACGTCGAACAGAAAAATGTCAGTGGGTGAGAGGAGAGGAATTAATCTGGAGGTGGATGTTGGAGCTAGTGGAGAGGCTACTGTACTGCCAGGTATTATGCTGTGCGGGGGCTTCCCAACTTTTCTGGTCACGCTTCGCTGTCATCCTCACGCCAGGATTGGTAAAGTCTGGAAGGGATATTTATGTCGTCAACACCAAACAGACTTCAACTACCGAAAATCAATAGCCAATAGGATGGATGGATACAGATCTGTTTCATCCAATTTTCAATTATAAGCTTAAAAGTAGATCGCTCAAAAGTCTGAAGGACCTTTCTCAAGCTCCGGTCGTAGCAAGTATATCGGATCCATCTGCTCCACATAGCCACACGCAGGATCACTCATCGAATAACCCATAAATGCCTGGATATCCTGGTCAAGTTTCTTAGCCGTCTTATGAGGAACAGCAAGAAATTGATTCTCCTCCTGTCGCAAGTAACCTCGGATCGAAAAGGTGGCGAAGATCATCCGACGTTCATCCTTGGTAGAATTAGTACCACCGCCGTGATACGCTGAAGCGAGCATGATAAAGGCATCTCCTTTGTCCATCTCGGCAAAAATACAGTCTTCCACACGAGGAGGACCTCGTTCTGAGCCCCTACGATTATTCAGCCAACTCTTAGTCTCCAGGAGACGTTGAAGACGAATACTTACCATAGGTGACTACCTTGGATAAACTGCGTACCTCCATTCTCCTTTGTAACCTTGGACCCTGCAACAAACAGTCCCACGGCAGATTCACGGTTAGCATCACGCTCATCATCCCACTTGTCAATATCAGTGTGAATGTTATGACTAATGTAGTCATCGCGATGAAGCGGCTGTGCCTTGCCCCTAGGTCCAATCCTCATAGCTGCACAAGAATGAACATAAGGCTTGGAAACAGACTCCTTCCTCTCATCTCCCCACCAGAACCGGCTCCGGGTAGTGAGGAAGTGATCGACAATCTGCTGATAGACGGGGTTCATAACCTGGGTCCTGGCGTAAGTAGGGCTAAGAGCAAGAAGGCTTGGCGCCCGCTGAGTCTCCTCTTGAGTATCCTTGTCAGTATTGAGCCTCGTATATCATCGGTTAAGTGAGACACTAACTAGGGAAGAATTTGCCGGACCATTCAACGTCTGAGTCTAGACGATCGCGACACTCATCGTAGGCTTTATCAACATCGGTTTCTGGGATCAAGCCTTTAATAAAGACACCTCCATCGCGCTTGAGAAGAGCGATAATATCTTGAATGGATGTGTCTGCAGATACTCTTTGTACCTCAGGACCATACTTGTCCAGGATAGACATGGTGAGTGGCGGAGTTGGGTGGGAGAAATAAGACAGCGGCAGTCAACTAGCACGATCGCTTTACCCACTGCTCTTAGCTAGACAAACAAAAAGATAGCCAGAAATTTTTCTAGAAAATAAAGAAAAGGTTGTCTAGCCAGAGGTTTGAGGTTGACCAGGGACCGTCACAGCTGTTGCGGAGGCTCCATCGTTGGGTTGGGAGTGCTACCGAAAGGGGTATAACTCGGAAATCCTGTTTTAGGAAGTACTCCCAGCTCCATGCATCGACTCACTTATGCAGGATCTTCTATCACGAGTGGCTCCAATTTGTAATAGACGGGAAACGCCGTGTTTTTCTTTTTGATATCACTTCATTAAAGATATCAAATTCCGGTTTTCTACGATGGTCATTCCACACAGTACTTACCGCATTGTATGCCATGCACACTTTGTTTTGTCTCGAGTTTCCATTGAGAACTTTCGATTTATGGGAGCGATAGCTGCAATATACCTTAGAATAGGTCACATTCTCGCACTATGTCAATATCTCAATTGTTAAGACTGTTTAGTGACGACCTCCAATACATGCTTCACACAAATGCCATAGTATATGGTTGCGCAAAAATGCTGAAACTAATATGTTATGTTGGAGTAGTAGTGCATTGTCTCAACCATGGTGAGCCGCATTATTTAGCTTTGAATTCAACTATTCATATAATTTTAAGAATGACTGCAGTCTGTTTGAGTTTCTCCAGCTCATTTGATTGATCTCTCTAACATTATTCTATGAAGCATGTGTGCCGATGACCTACCCTGTAGATTACCTGGTAGTTTTCATGCGGGATCATATATGCTTGGAACTAGGTTAATAATTGAATCCTTTCGATACAGGGAAGTATTCGATAGGATGGCCATTACATCCAACATATATTGACATCTTGAAAAGTTCACTGAGTTTGCTAGAACACGTTCGCACCTCTACCGTAGCTGTGCATGCTTAACAAAAATACTCGTGGGAAGTTTGAAAGATAAAAACACAAGGCAGTCTTGCGGCCGATCGCTCTCTACCCGTCGAAATGGCATGGACGATTTCGAGGTCTAGAATATTTACCTCGGCAAGTTGCGTGTGGCAAGAGGCAAACAGTCTGCATGTACACCTACCCCATCAGGCAATATCTGCCCGGTTTCAGAATATGCACAACAGTCTCAAAGCAGAACAGCTAGATTTAAAATAGAAGTTGATTAGACATTAACATAGAAAAAAAATGTTATTAACTTTAAACAGAAACCTCGGATCTAGCCTCCGACGCCGCACTCTTATGGTCTAGGTCTTTCATATGCACCAACAACGTTTCATCATTATCGCCATACTCGACCTCATATGTCCGATGACATGTGATGCCGGCTGGATCAATCCGTCGATGTGTCCTGTCCACCTGCGAAGTCGCATTTGTTCCCAGGGGCTGAGTACGGCTCTTGTTTGTGTGCCCACCAGTCAGTTTGTTGCTGCCGTAGTTGTAGTATCGTTGTGAGGTGCCGAGGAGCTTGGGGAAGAGTCGGACAAGTAGGATTCGTAGCGATGGCATACAAGCGCAGATGATTCCAACGTTGATCTCGATCGTCGACCATCTCGATAGTTCGAAAAACTCCCAGGTGGCGTTTAGTGTTCCGGATCCATGTTGGACTGTAGCGGCAAGTCTAAGAACACTCATGATAGTGACGCTTCTTAATGTTAGTGACGAGGTCTCGGAAAGTCTGGGATGCACTTACAAAATGCCAACACTAAACATCATTCCAACTCCAATCTTCTTCCTCCAATCCAGGTTCAATGCTCGAAGCTGTGACAGCGGAATACCCAGGATCCAAATGTCGAGAGCGATGTTGATGGCGGCGTTGGACCAGGTGACAGCGTTGATGTTGGCGCATTGTCCTTCATGTTCTCCATCCCATTTCTCCCAGAAATAGCTGATCGGTCGGCACTGAAAGATCGCGACGAATACAAAGACAAGACCGAAAACGCAGGTAAAAGCGACAGTGCCCCAAAGAAGCCTTCGAACAGCTGGGGTCGGAAAGATGCGCAGATAGAAGAAAAGCAAGGAGAGTTTAAGGAGTGTCATAATCGCAAAGTAGAGAACTGCCATGGTATGAAAGAACATTCCGAACTTTGTGATCTCATCCGATGTTAATGTCCAGATATCTCGACCCATTCCATTGGGAGCTAGACCGTGGGCGTTAATGACGATGCATGGAACACCGACTAACATGGCGAGCATGATAAAGCAGTCGTCGAGGCCGAGAGGTAGTTTATAGTATAATTTTGTAATGAATCGTTGGATGACGAAGAGACCGGAAAGAATAGATAAGACATCATTTAGAATGACGAAGTCGCTTGTTCTGTTTCGAATGGGAGCGCCGCATGTGGTCATTGTAGCATTCTTTGCACCTGGTGGGGATGTCAGTAAGATGCATCACCATTGAGTTGATGACTTGACATACTCAAGGCCTGCTTGATAGTACAAGAAACGCCGACACAAGCTTCGATTTCATGTCGGAGCTTCTCGTTGGTACACATGCATTTCGTATCGGTGGGCGAGCATGTTGAGTTCGCGATGGCTGTTACAAAACATTTTGACTATCACACCAGTCAGTCAAACAAAGCAAAGCCACCAAGACAAAAGCAGTTACTTACTGCACAGTCAGGCAGTTCAGCCAAAGCAGAAGAAGTAGACGCCTCAGCCAAAGCCAAAGGCAATGCCACGAGGCAAGCAAGGATAGCCCCACGAAGTAACTGCATCCCGAACGAAAGTCAAAAGCAAAAAGATCTGGGGCAAGACAAACGTTTCAACGAGTGGGAACTCGTCTGTTAATATGTAGGGCTAAAGATCGCCCTCCAGGAGCGTCAGCCCTGATTTTTTCAAGGTACATACGAGCTTAACCTCGTGGTGGCCAGATTCAGTGCCACAAGCGTGGTGATGAGCCATCATTAGTTTCACGGTCAGACACGCACAGACACGCACCAGCCGATGGTCTGATTCAGCGCTCTACATGTTGGGCCATGCACTGAGTCAAGACAGCTATTATGTGGAAATTCTACTATGGGAGAGGTACGGCGAAGAGGTTGCCCGTCCCAAGGAGCTGGAACTGGATCGGGCAACCCTGACTGGTGATGGGCTGACGTTGTCTATTTAGGGGAATAAGTCCAAAAGGTGGTGGGGTCAAGAGCGTTTATTGGAGAGAAAAGATTCAATGAAATTTGGCACTTTTCTTGGCTATTGAGAACTGTCTCTTAGTGGTGGCGTAGAAAGGGGTGATGCAGATGTCTGAAACAATCGCTGCGCATTCAAAAATGCCTAGTTGAATCACGTAGAAAGTTTAATTCTGATGGCTCAGAATTATGTCCGTGATGCCTCGTGCTTTGCCTGTCAATGATGATCACCTCTCGATATAGATTAACATTTGAGATTCCCGAATGGCCATGTCTATCTAAATGGGGCGCAGATCATTTATTCGGACAACGCAACCTCAGCACAGGGGCCGACAATCATGATCGAAAATCTTAGATGGAGACATGTCCATCACACCACGTCAGATCGCACACCACACCCTGCTATACCACTTTCGTGAAGAGTGTCCGTAGATTCTTCAACCTTCGCCTAAGCTTCGGGGCGAACCCTTTTCCACCAAGCAAAGCCATCTTTTGCTCAACCGTTTTTTTAGTTCTAGAAGCTTACAAACGCCACGGCTGTCATGCTGTCACCGCAAGCCATCAAGGGGCATCGTACCAGTCCCCAGAGGGTCCGTGTGTTCAGTGGAGAAAAGACCCCTGAGCGAAGACAATCAGCGGACGCTAGGCAAGGTACGTGTGGTGAGTTAGCTTGAGTGGCCTCGGATGTATTTCCAAGCAAAGATTGGTAGATGTCAGTGGCGGGCGTTGGCTATTGATTGTGTTCGGCTGCGGTTTCGGCAAGAAGTTTGTTGGTACAGGGTGGGTGTTCTCTCTATCTATCGAGTTATTCTACCAATATTTGATGAATTTAATTGCAGGTTCTTGCATGAAACCCTTTCTGCATGAGCTTCAGCTGCAGCATGAACAAGTGGAGCTCGTTAAAGGCTTGAAGTGGCGAGTGTGGGTTCTTGAGTTTCCAGGGGCTTGACCCGCCAACTTGAAGCTTTTGAGGGAATATTCCGCTCTTCAACAGTCGTCGTAACTCATATCTCACCGGCCATCAAACTTTGAATGACAGCTTCTTGGCTTATTTTACATAATAGACCATCGCACACGTGGCTATCTAGGTTACGACCTCAGCTCCGAGCAGCCAAGCCGGCTACCTCCCGGCCGGACAACGGGCGTGACCCATACCGAGCCTTTTACTAGATCCGTCCTTAATCTCCGGCGCTTGTACCTCGTCGCAAGAGTACCTGCACCGGCTAATTCGGCGTCGCTTCCACCAGAATATCTCGGACCAAGATAGAACTATTCCTTTTTGGCATCTACGGGTTTCTCCACGGTCCTGGGGTTTATTTCCAGACCGCAGCGGGACCTGCCGGAAAGGGACATTCCAGAGCGAGGCCATGCATATTTGGGTTTTCTGATATCGGCCGCAGCTGTCAAAACATCCTAGTGCTCCAATATTTCCTGAAGGATTAAGATCCTGTAACATGGGCATAGATACAAGGACCTTGCAACAGGGGACATGACTATGGCTGTTGTGCTGAATAAATAGTAGAATAGTCCTCCTTGTATTGTCTACCACGCCACTCGTCTGCTCATCCCGTTCCAAACTATCAAGATGAAGTCCTTTTTCTCCTTGGCGCTTCTGCCTTTAGCAGCCATCGCCGGCAGCACTAGCAACGCCACTTCCAAGTGTCGATGCCTACCGGGAGACGCTTGCTGGCCTTCGACCAACGCGTGGGGCCAGTTCAACAAGACCGTCAACGGCGCTCTTATCAAGACCGTCCCCATTGGCTCGCCCTGCCACGATCCAACCTACGATGAGGCGGCTTGCGCAGCCTTGCAGGATGCATGGAAGCTGCCCCAGACTCAGTAAGTCGTAATACACTAAACCATGATTTAGGGCGTGGCGCGCTAACATTCGATAGTATCGAGTCGTCACACTCGGTAATGCAGGCTTACTTTGCCAATCAGAGCTGTGATCCTTTCTTGGCAGAGTCGCGTCCTTGCACTATTGGCAACTATGTCAACTACGCTGTCAAGGTCTCCAACGCCCAGCAAGTCGCCGCCGCCGTGCGATTCGCCAATGATCACAACATTCGCCTAGTCGTGCGAAACACAGCCCATGAGTAAGTCCTCCGAGATTAAACGAGTCCACCGTATTAACTCAAGGTTTAGCTACTTTGGCCGCTCTACTGGTGCTGGCTCCCTTGCCATCTGGACTCATCACTTGAAGAACACCGAAGTTGTTCAATGGGCTGACAAGCTCTACAACGGCCCTGCTCTTAAGCTCGGCGCTGGTGTTCAAGGCTCTGACGCCGTTGAGTTCGCCAGTTCTAATGGCCTCACTGGTGTCTCTGGCGAGTGCCCTACCGTTGGCCTTACTGGCTTTACACTCGGCGGTGGTCACTCTCCTCTTAGCACCAGCTACGGTCTCGGCGCTGATCAGACTCTCGAGTTCGAGGTTGTCACTGCTGCCGGCCGCATCATGAGGGCTTCTGCTACTGAGAACAGCGATCTTTACTGGGCTCTTAGCGGTGGCGGTGCCGGAAACTTTGCCGTCGTCACTTCCATGACTGTTCGTGCTCACCACACTGGTAAAATTGGTGGTGCTACTCTTGCCCTTGCTGCGGGCACTGACAAGGATGCTTTCTACGCCGCTGTCACCAAGTTCCACGAGCTTTTGCCCGCTATGATCGACAATGGTCCTACCGTCGTCTACCTCCTTACCGGTGCTGTTCTCTCGATCAAGCCTGTTACTCTTGTCAACTCGACTGGCGAGTATGTCCGTGATACAGTCCTCGCTCCCTTCACCGACTACCTCACCAAGGCGGGTCTGAAGCATACTGTCTCTTACACCACTTTGAGCTTCCGTGACCACTACGAGCTCTACAACGGCCCTCTGCCCTACGGCCATATTGAGGCTTCTCAGTTCCAGTACGGTGGCCGTCTTATTCCCCGATCCGTTCTTGAGGACGACAACGCCTCTTTCAACAAGGCCATCCGCAACCTCACTTCCAGCGGACTCGTCCTCGCCGGTAGCAGCGGAACGTTCAAGGGTTACCCAGGTGTCTCCAACGCCGTCCATCCCGCTTGGCGCAAGGCCATCATGTCCATGCAAATGGGTACCCTCTGGGATCCGAAGCGATGGGACGACATGCTCGCCGATCAAAAGAAGATCACCAACGTGTATATGCCTCAGCTCATTGCCGTTACCCCTGGCAGCGGCACTTACATGAACGAGGCCGACTTCAACCAGCCTAACTGGCAGGAGGTCTTTTACAGCACCAACTGGAACCGTCTCTTGACCATCAAGAGAAAGTGGGACCCCAAGTCTCTGTTCTACG
Source organism: Fusarium sarcochroum (assembly GCA_013266185.1). Lineage (NCBI taxonomy): Eukaryota > Fungi > Ascomycota > Sordariomycetes > Hypocreales > Nectriaceae > Fusarium > Fusarium sarcochroum. The sequence continues at coordinate 2,594 of JABEXW010000101.1, read as the reverse complement.
CCCACAAGGGTGTTGGCAGTGAGGACTGGAGCGTGGCTGCGGATGGCCGTATGTGCAGGGCCTAGAAGATTATAACGGCCTTTCTGATGTATAAAATTTGATGCGCGAATCTGTACATATAACTTGAAGCATTGATGTATATAGCATAGCATGGGAGCATTGGCGGACACGAGGGTATATAAAAACCTATCTAACTTGTTGATTTCTTAACCTATAATCTATCTTCCCACTCATGCAAGCCGTGATGTTTGTGCTGTATTAAAGCGCCAGAATGGAAGACCAGTCGAGTCTGCTTCAAGGTGAGGTCCAGGTTGTCCTTCGAAACATTCCCTCTCGGAGAGGATCATCTTCCGCAAGAAGGTCAACGTCCCCGACCTGAGAATGCATAGGATAATCGAGAAGTGGAACACTGTCTAACGATGGCTCATGGAGCCGACGCTGGTGAAAGAAATTTTGTATGGCATCTTTCACGGTCAGTATATTCAAACTTGAATGAAAAGGCCGAGACTCACCCCACCAAAGGTCAGCAGTACCGATAGCTGGAGCCAGCAACATGACGAGTGCGACGATCTGACCAAACCCCAGTTCGTCCTCTGTTCCTCTGTCGTCTGGGCTCATACAATTGTGGCCCTTTTGTCGAACCTCAAATGCAGAAATTATACTCCAGATGAAGAAACCCAGGCCAGCCATGTTGCAGAAAAACGGTTCCCAAAACATCAAGTATGGAATGAGAACTCCAACATACACAAAACAGTAGAGTATCCTAAGTACAATAGAAGTGACGAGAAAGAAATCATTATTTCGCTTGCTTTTTGCCAACAGCCAACTCTCGCGGATAGCTTTTGCAATGTAATAGTCTGCGAAAATAGCGAGCGCAGGCCATACATAAATGCTGTCAACGACGGCAGACCCAATAGTCCAAGACAAAAAGAAAACTCCAGCTCCAGATGTGGGATCACTAAAATCCCATCTAAGATGAGGAGCTAATGGGCCACTCTTGTGAACCTTTTCCGCGTAGTAGAGGTCATCATCAAACTCTCGAGCTCTATGAATTAACAAGCCCAAGAGAATCCACATGAAGATAAGGCGGACAAAGCGTTTGGGAACATTCCCTTTATCCAAAAGTTCAGCTCTTGCCATCAAGAGCCCAACTGTTGAAGTGATGAATCCGAGAGAGGCCATTTCATAAGCGAGACAAAAGTGTGCGAGTACAATGTCTTGTTTGCTCATAGCTGAAGCGATAGCAATACCCATGAAAAACTGGGTATCGGATAGGAGGGCTATGGTGGCACTCAATGGGCTTGGTGTTTGGGGTTCTGTTCTCGCTTCTATGAAGCTTCGGGCGTCTCCAAAGCTTGCCCCAGGTTTCTGGGCACCTTGGCAATCCAGGAGATGGTCGTCGTCCATCAAGGTAGTCGGGTTAACCAAAACCTTCAAGGTAATTCCATGGAGGCAAATCTGAGCGAAGAAGAGTAGTATAGTCGTAATACCTATGGTGATAAAAGCGACAAGTACACCTATACCCGCGATGTCAGGATCAGGCTGTATTGTGCAAAGTTCGTTTCCTTGGCGGTCGATTCTGCCGCAGGAGACAGGATAAGTAAAGTTGAGGCCTGTACTACATGCCATGGCAAAGACGTTTCTCCGGCCTGTAGATAATAGTCACTGGTTAATAGTTTGTGATCTTAAAAAGATTGAGATCTGCGGGATTAAATGCGAAGTATTTGTTGGTTCCTGCTTATGCAACCTCAACCTCAAAGCCTTGTCATCGCATAGCCTTGTTTACACACGTCATGCCACGACATGGGTGGCAGATGACAAGACCAGTGATGTCAACAGCACGCATATACATCCAGAGACTTCTATTATGAAGTGGGGTATGTGCCACTATTTATTAGAAAAATGCTGTTGAATGTTGGGTTTTGTGCGAGGCTGTTCCCAAACACGATAACACGAGAATTGACTCCGAGGGTCAACTTTTCCAAAATTGCTAGATGAAGTAAGTTGCCCGATTCTGAGGCCCTTCTCTGCATCTTCATAACCGTGTTATTTGCTGTCAAGGCTATCTTCTCACTTACTTCAAAGGCACAAAGCATAATTACATTGTAAACTCTGCATCCTGGTTAGATCAGGACGCGGAGAAAACATGGCCAAGCTTCCTGGCGAATGTGTCAATTCATAGAGTAGTGGCTATACATATACTTATCTTCCTTGAACACGTATCCGAGCGAGATGAGACTGATATTCCTGAGGGCTATTATTCGATGTCAAATTCGAAAGAAGCCGAGTACCATAGGATCGAGATATATGGTAAGGAAGAATGGTAACAGGCCAAGCCAGCTATGCAGTTTGGTCAAGTCATCTGAAATCGTGAGCTACTCAATTCATGCATTGAATGACTCAAGTTCCATGTGAACTGTAGTGGCCTAGCTTGCACTGGTTCTATACGGAACTAAGTCTAGCATTAGCTAGTTTATCTCAATAGAGGAAGAGTAGGTTCTAAACTCGCTAAAGAGGGAAGAAAGAGCTATATACTAAGAGGCAAGATCTCCTCCTATATAGCTTAATAGTATAATACTAAATAAAGTAATAAG
>JABEXW010000100.1:0-183331 GCA_013266185.1 Fusarium sarcochroum | reverse complement strand
GACGATGGGTGGGTAGAAGCATCGGACAAGGAGGGGCGACAACTGGTCAGTAGAGGTGTTGACTCTTCAGAGGGCTTTTTGACCGTGTCGTCGTTGGTAGGCGAGGATGAAGTTTTGCGGTTCATGATGTGGAAAGGGGACACGATGGGTATGAGGGGAAGATTCTGCTGGAGCTCTGACACGGTGTCAATAAAGTACGGAAATTTGGGGTTTAAGGCCAGGAAACTCACAATGTAAGCAGGAGAGATAAAGAATTGAGATGAAGAAGAATAGCGATGAACTTCCATGAACGACTCCAATGGTTAATGAGCTCAGCTCTGGACTCGGGGTATATTTAATGTACGATTGGATATGTATACCTATAACTCATGTAGCTAGAGACTTTTTAACTTGCAAGACTTGATGTCCACCTTATATACATACCTTCGACGAGTTTCCAGCGGTCGGTACGTTGTTTGATTGACTTTAGGATGCGGCAAACTTGCCTCGCTGTACAATAACAAGATTTAATGTGTCGTCAAGGTACTTTCAACAGTAACCCGAGTATGAGAATTCTCTGCTTATCCCATCTCTTTCCTGCAATCTTCATCTCGACTGTCTCGGTAGGCCGACGGGCTCCTTTAATGATCAAGGCTAAATTTCGACATAGTTTATTCGAACCCATTCTCTGCTCGTTCTAGCTCCTCTTACTTCTCAATCACCAGACACTACCCAGTTTTGCCGAAATGGATATCTGCGAATACCTCTTCCGTGGTCTTGGTTGGCTAGTTGACCAGCCCAGTTTCCCCCGTATTGAAGACCAAGAACCCAATCAACCTCGACGGGAAGCTCAAAAGGACAACACGTCAGAAAACAACGACGACGCTTTGAATACACCTAAAAGTGAAGCACACGTTTACTTGTTCTTGATCCTGGTAACTACGCTTGGGATGGTTATCTACCTCGTCTTGTGGGCTCGTCAGTCAAGAGCTGCCATCATCAAGATGAGAGCCGAGATTATGGAAGATATCGAGCGAGGGAATCAGCCTCCATTTGAAGAGCCCCATGAGCTTGCACCAACAGCTGTTGCGCCAGAACCGCGACCTTGAAGAACAGTGAACCTTACGAAGCCTTATTTAATGAACTACATGTGGCTATGGATGCATAATCACCAGAAGATACACGACGAACTTCGAACATGTCGCAGCATTTTATCTTGTTACAGCATCGCGGGAGAGACTATCGCAGCGTTCGAGTCTCATTTGGAATAAAATGTTGGTAAGAACCCCCTGAAAGTCAGAGTGCAGTTGAGAATATCTGTTGACAACATCACCCAGGGTTACAGCTTTTGACACGTCTTTGATACGTGCAATAAGGCGCAATCATATACATCATGCAAGCGAATTACCGGAAATCTCGATATTCAAATGGGATACCTTGATGAACTAGATGTGACTACGGCGTTGTGGGTTTGTGCGAAGTTTACTTACTTTTGCCCGGACAAGCCCCGTATAACCACGTAGCATGTCTGATCTTGAGGAGGTAGACAATCTTATAAGATAATTGAGTTATCTTTCAGAAGACTTTTGACAATCCTCAGTTCAGAGTATCCACCTCAATATCAAATACCTCAATCTCAATGCCTATGGCCAGCTCATGACCGGTCCACAGCTTCGTCTCAAACATCAAATTTACCACTCAACCCATCCGCACTGCCAAACATGGTGCACCCATCCCATGTCCAATTCATGTTTATAATTGTGTTCGCGGGCATCATTTTGCTCTTTTGTGTTGCGTTTATCTTGTACTTCACCATATCACGTGTGGTCGCCGCGCATAGAAGACGAAGAAGCGGCATGGTCCATATCGAAGGAATGGGCAATATGCACGTCATTGAACTTCAGGACGTTCTTGCGAGACCGCGATATGCTGTCTTACTAGACGAGCGTAGCAAGAAGATGGTGGCCGCGAGAATGCCGAGAGAACAAACCGCGCCGCAACATCAAGAACAGCCGCAGAAGCAACAAAACAAACAAGAGCAGCAGCAGCATCAGCAAGAAAAAAAAGAGCAGACCTCGGTACCCAGGCAGCTTACACCGGAAAGATCTAACGAAACGCCTTGGAATTCATCACCGGAGCAACCAAGAGAGTTTCTTTAGAGGGGGCAACTGGGCGTGTAAGGTTTCGGAGCTGCAGCTGGTCACGACGCAGGAGGACGCGTTAGGCAGAGAGGAGAGGAGAGGGGGATCGTGGTACACAGAAGGAAACTTAAATGAGTCTATCATCAGGGCAACGATAAATGTTATGCTCTTCGTATCTACTTCTTCCACGCGCAAACATAGCAAGAGCCAAATATGGACTACATCGAGCAAACCGAGCATCTACACCACCATGATCCTCTCAATGGGATATACCACCACAAGAAAATCTTGATCGTCAAGTTTAAAATGTCTGACTACCATAGTTCAAAAGGGTACGCCATCTCCGAGGACGAGCCCCGAGTTGCCTCCCAACCCCAAATTGACCGTGATATCAGCCCAACGCCCGGTCCTGTCAATGATTTATCTACCGAGACAATTGCGATCATCGTATTTCTCGTCTTATTTTCGTTCTGGGTTTGCGGTACTCTCATACGTTTTACCGATCTCGCGGTCGACCGGCTTACAAGGTATATGGAACCAAGATGGCCTAGGCGGTATGTGATCCGGGGGGCGGATGAGGAGGTGGTTGCAGAAGGGAGCCCGTTGATAAGAAGGGAGGAAAGGAAAGTCAGATTTGATGATGGGACTACTGAAATCTGGCATTATGAGGACGACGAGGGCTCGCCCGGGTGAAGTCCGCCTTGCTATGGTGGTTGGAGGCAAGGGTGAATCAACACTCAATTATCTACAACAATAAATGATTAAAACCCATTCTGTAGTGATATTTCATGAAACATGACAGATATTCCCATAGCAGCAATACATTTCTCCATATATGAGCATACACACACTGTTACCCTGGCCTAGTTCAATTGCCGCCCTTGAGAATCTCCAGCGGCTTTGCAAAGCTCAACTCCTTCATCAAGTCCTCCCACAAGGTTTCTTGAAGAGCCTTTCCAGCTGGCTCGTACATGATCTGGGGAAAGCTGTGGATGTCAATTAGCATACAATCATCACAATTTGAGTTAGATTACTTACGGCTTGACCTTGCCCTCACCAACAAAGCTACCATGACTCTCCGTACCCTTGACTGCTACAGCATCGACGTACGAACGTGCGCCCGTGGCAACCATTCTTCCGACAAGTGGCTTCGCAATAGCCATCCAGAACTGTTCTATCTTGCTTCTGTGTCCGTCGGAACCAAACTCTGTTCCATTGCACGCCCCAGGGTTGGGGAAGTTGACAACAACCTCTTCTGGCGAGACGTTCTGGGAGAGCTTATCGACGAACATGATGAGAAGAAGCTTCGATGTTTTATAAGCGCCGTTGCTGGAGAAGTTGGCGGGATTGTCGACCACATCCCAGATGGAATCGTTCGTTCCGGTCCATTCTGCCCAGTAAGACATGTCTGAGCCGACAAGAGCGAGATGTGTGGGTCCTGAGGTGCCACGCTTTGTCTTTAGGACGGGAATAAGAAGAATAGCGAGGAGAGCAGTTGAGAGATAATTGATTTGGCTTGTCATCTCGTGCTTGGACTCATCCGATCGCTCGAATTGAGGTCTACTCAAGCCTGCGTTCAGAATAGCAATGTCAAGTCGAGGCAGCGTTTCACACCGCTTGGCAAAATCCTGCATGGACTTGTAAGAAGCCATATCGACGATAGAAACTTCAATCTTGGCTTGAGGGAACTCGTTTCGGAGCTTCTTTGCTGCGGCATCACCCCTGGTCTGGTTCCGTACAGCGATGATCAAGTGGGAAAGGTTGAGAGCGAGTAGTTGACGAGCACATTCGAAGCCTAGACCAACATTTGAACCGGTGATGAGAGCTGTTTTACCAGAAAGATTGACACTTTTGGGGATCTTTGGAACGCCTTCGATGAATTGGCGGGAGAGAAATGCGAGAGGACTAGCCTCCCAAGCGGCATTGTGTTTGAGCTGAGCAGACATTTTGGTAATTGAGGTAGGTAGTTTGAGTTGGAAGTGAATACTGATAGTCTATAATTCTCTTTCAGACTACAATTGATATAATTCTTATATATTCATCTCTCCGGTCGACGCGCGGACGAGTTTACGGTCGAACGTTGGTGACTTACATGCGATAGTGAAGGCATGTGGATCGTCCGTGTTAGTTCAACGCTATTTAGTCCAGCCGCTCGGAGGCCGAAACGGACCAAATAGATTGCCCTTACCAATATCTGGAGATGTAGCCGTCATTGAACAGAAAAATCCACAAATGATCCAGATTAAAGGATTAATGATAGTATTGTTCCTAGTATCGTCCTTCTGATATATGCTCGATTGTGGTTATCGTATGCAGACAAGGGGTAGTAATCCGTTTGCTGACACTACGTCCGACCGGCGGACGGATGAGATAGCTGTGGAACTACGCACTCAAAGGAAGCCTTGGATATACAGATAGACACTAAGGGTAAAATACAAACCGAGTATCTATAATCCAAAGTCTTTGCATAGGTATTTAGCGTGTTTTTTTGCGAGCGCATTGAATGTTTTAGAAATAATTGCGGTTGTTGAAAGCTACCACTCAGCCCTGATTGATTATCGCTAAAGGGGTTTACAATTGACTTCAAAGACCTAAGCGTTTAGTTGATTTTTACCAAACTTGAAACCCCCAATTAATTACAAGTAAAAACAGTCAAGTAACCAGAGCGTGTTGAACTCGAAAGTCCTGGTTGAGGTAGTGTAGGTATGCAGGGTAAGCCTAATGGCTCCTGTTCAGCTGGAGGATAATCTCCAACAAATCACAGCGCCAGGTTGGTTGTCCAGTTTGTCTCAATTACCAACGATGACTGAGTGGTAGCATCTTAATGTAGGGATACAAGAAACCCCCTTGTAACTTGTCAGTAATAAGCTGTATAGGTTAACGGAATAATTCCCGAATCTATAAGATCTGGCCCTATTAAGATAAAACAACAGCCGATTCGAGAAAGGTTATAAATATGCTTATGCTGGTCAATCTCGTTCTAGACCTGATCGACCCGTCTTGGCAGGGTGTAAAATGCAACCGAACCCTTGTAAATTGCCTTCAGAGGGAGCCTGCTCAGCCGTCAGCCTGCAACCTGTAACCGTAACTCTGCTAACAAACAGAACTTTTGGCCGCAATTAAATTGCACGAGGACCGTTGCATGAGCTAGTTAACCGCCATCAACGCGAGCTGAACATGGCGTGAGGCTCAGGAGCTCAAACAAAAACACTTTGATTCCCAATTTCTGGGGAAGAATTAAACATCAAGATCTCCCCACGCTCCCCCGACCTTCGCAGCTAAAGCCCGCAACGACATGGGTTCCCTTCGTATTCTCCTTTTTGCGTCTATTGTCGCGCTGGTCTCTGGTCGCGATGTTCCCGACAACATCAAAGCCTTTAAAGAAAGCATCATCAAACAAGGCTCCTGCAATGACACACTCGCTACCGGTTTCCACAGTGCAGACGGCGACGATGGCTGTAAGTCATCCTCAATTTCTTGTTGCACCATCGCGACTAACCAGCGACACAGCCTACGTCTACTGCGGCGACCATCTAGAAGACTACAATGTCATCTATCTTCAAGGCAAAAAAGGCAAACTCGTCAACATGGATATCGACTGCGATGGCATCCAGGGCAGCTCTGCAGACGATGGTCGCTGCGGTTCATCCGGCGATACTCAATCTATCACATCCTTCCAAGATCAGCTACAGTCATACGGGACGGATCAAAAAGACCTTGATGCCAATATCCACCCATACGTCGTGTTTGGAAATGTGGGCGAAAAGAAGAACTGGCCGACTTTTGATGCGCAAAAGCACGGAATCAAGCCTTTGAGCATCATAGCTGTCGTGTGCGGTGATAAAATGGTGAGTCCCCCTTCACTCACACATCAACACGGTATTGACCGTATAGTTCTATGGCATCTGGGGTGACGAGAACGGAGATGACGGAGAAGAAGCCATGGTTGGAGAGGCCTCCATCTCCCTTGCTACAGCCTGCTTTGGCAAATCAATGAACGGCGACAACGGTCACGACGAGGATGATGTCTTGTACATTGCCTTTCCTGGCAAAGACGCAGTTCCCGGAGAAGAGAGTGCTGATTGGGACGCTGACAACTTCAAGGACTTTGAAGAGAGTCTCAGCAGTGTAGGCGACAAGCTGGTCGAACGTATCGAGGATACCAGTAGCGGTGCATCGTGCTTGTGGCTAGGTACTTGGGGAATGGTAAAAGCGCTTTCTATTTACTTGGAGATGTTTATGCTAACATTATGACAGGGACTGCTTGTTATGTCGGCCATGGCTGCCATGATGATTTAAACTACATAGGGAACGTGCATTTGATTCGATGGGCATTGAAGCGGGCGAAAACACATGTACACAGGATAGAAGAACTTTTGCGCACAGATATCGGTTATTGTTAATATTGGGTAGCGAATGTTATGTTAGGCAATGCGTGCATGCTTGTGCGTGCATTGAAATGATAATTTTGACCATGGCTGCGACAGCATCACCCTTGACTTGTAGTATATGTGAGCCCGGTGATTCAATACCTATGAAGTAACACATGCTTCAGACACCTGAATCTACCTACCCTGAGCTATACTAGCCAGTACGGACTCTAGGAACGCAACAGCATTGACCCAAAAGGTAGGCAATGATACCAAGCAATAGCAAATGGAATGACTTACTACTCTCGGCCCAATTCGATGATCTCCAGTATACGTATTGTTCATAGATCGTCATAATATATAAAAAAATTCTACTGTAGAGACAGCTTTCCTGAGAAATATACATGTGTCTGCCTTCCACTATGATGTTGCTCTTTTAACGCATCATTTCAACTCGTCCACTGCCCGTTCTATATCGCCACAGCGAAACCCAATAATAGACTAGAAAGACCGACCCAAAAACAAAAGGCTGATTTAATTCTAACAACAGCGTTGGCTGCAGAAACTTGTGTTGCACCTACAGCAGTCGGTCGTGTCGCCTCGACCTTGACATTGTCCACCACACTATCCTTGTCGGAACTATAACTGAGTTGCTTGAAGCCGCATGCATTCATAACAATATCCATATCTGAAAGGTCAGCTTTTTGAACTAAGCGAAGGAACAATTACAAGACTCACTGTTCTGCTTATGTCCATCCACAACTATACAATCTTGGCATAGCGCTGCGACTTTAGCCACATCGAAGCTCTTATTTAGACAGACACATTCCTGTTCAGGATCACCTTCGGCGGGTGACGATCCTGTCTGCTGGCTAGTTCCCCAACTCGTACCGCTCGCTGCCATGGATCTATCTCCAGACGTCGATCTTGTAGGCCGAGCTTGCGTCGTCGATCTGATAAGCGAGGAAGCCGTCGTGGTACGTGTCGTCGATCGATCCGTAACACGATCACTGTCCACTGAGCTTGTACTCGACAATGATTCGCTTTCAGTGGTTGCGATCTGCTGGGGAAAAGATGTTGGTGCTGCTCTAATTATCGAGAAGCTTCTCTTGTGAAGCTCGTCGTCGCGCCGGTCAAACCGTAACGGATCCGTCTCGGGAGGTTCCACGGCCAACTTTGGAACCCACGGCGCTTGTGGTTGTCGCTTCGCCAGGTGGTTCCCGTGAATATCACATTTGGACGTCAACTCGACAATTGGACCGCATATTGTCACGCACATCAGAGGAATGTCGTCGAGCGGCAAGACGTTTGCCATGGTGATGCCCACCAGGCCTGAAATAGCAGCCTGCCCAGCCCATGACAATCTCATAGCGACGAATGGTTCTTCGAATCCGTCAAGAAGCGGCCTTTTTGTGACCTCTCCAGTGGCCGCGGATGCAGGTGATGGCGCGTCGAAGGTGGTGGCCCGGAATATAGGCCTCGAGGTCAGGATAAGTCGCTTCCTGTTACTTGGTAATAAGCGACAGAGAATATCCTTATGCAACACCCAAACAAGAAACACAAAAGTGATACTGGTATTGTTAAAGAGCGTAAAAGAAGCGAGGTGTCACCCGTTCAACGAGAGAAACAACGAGAGAAAACGAAAGATGGCCAAGTTCTCGAGGACTTCCACGAGAAGATCTTGAGAGCACTCCATGGCTGCGGTACGCCTCGACGGTGTGGTGAAACGCGAAACTCGTTTCCCAGTTACCCCAGGTACCCGGGAAGAGTCTCGATCACCCTGCCATAGTTGCATTCGCTGTCTCATGTGCAGAACTTGAATAGCTCCAATGCTACGTCGTAGACCTGCCAAGTCCAGAATGAACAAAGTCTAGAACGTTTTAACCAGGAATACGACGATAAAGCTTAAGAAACAAGTCAGTATGTAGCATTCCGGTAGTAGTTTGTTACACTAGTTGTAGAAAGATGAGACAGTTCGCCATTGTCTGAAACGCGGTGGTTGAAACTTCGTCTCAGGCTTCAGGGCAACTATAGCAGGGTTGCACATTAGTCATGAGCAAAAGAGGATTGATAAGAATATTAAATAAAAAAAGATATAAGGCTTTGACAGAATGCACGGGAATCACAACTACATAGAAACAGATGCCATTCAGCTTTATCAATTGGCAACGCTGTTACCGTTGAATCCAGGCAATCGTAGGAAACGGGAAATTTTGGACATCACAGACGTAGCTGACCAAGAGATGATCAAAAACATTGCTCTCGCATTTTTAAACAACTTCAAATCTAAATCTATGTCCGTAAACCTCTTCACCTCATCACGCCGTGCATGTAAATAGCACTCCCACCCTATCCATCCCGTATGTCTTCCTCGGCGTGTCTCATCAGCCACATCCATATGTCATTTCATGCTTATTAAAAACGGTATAATCTTAGCCAACAGTCGACGCATTCATACACACAAGAAATCTAAAAGGTCGGCCGTTGCAAATTGCGCATCAACTCCAGGTGAGGCGTCTAGAACCGGTGCTGGCGACCGACACTCTCGACGCGGACGCCCAGCTTGACCATCTCCCGAGAGTCGATGACACCACGGCCATCAAAGACCCAGCGGGGCTTGGACATGTTCTCGGAGATGCGAACCCAGTCAACACGCTCCTTGGGCTTGTACTCCTCGGAGCTTCCCATGCCAGTGGCGAAGCCAGTCTCCTGGCTCTCACGCTCCTGGATGCAGTCAGGGCACTCATCGGAACAGTTGGGCTCGACGTTGAATCGGTCGAGAGGATCTTCCGACTCGGCACCGGGACGGTGAACGAGGTGCTTGTGAAGGGCGAGCAGATCGTTGGCGCTGGGAGTAGCGCTCTGGAAGGGACGGGGGTCCTTCTTGGGGTTGGGCTTGCGACCAATGGTCTTGGGCTGGACAGCGGGCGTAGGGGCGGGAGGAGGCGGGGGCTGGTTGCGGAACTCGTCGAACTCAGTAGCGATGATGATAGCGGTACTCTTGTCGCAAGCGTCGTAGGCGTTGCCGTGGACGGTGATGTTGTGGCCATCGGCGAGGGGGCCAAGGAGCTCCTTGATCTCAGCCTTGATAACCAGAGGGTTACAGCAAGGGTCGAAGACAGCGACCTCACGGGGACGCTCCTCAAGGAGGGTCTTGATCATCTCAAGAGCGGGAGCCTCACGGGTATCGGAGGTGTTCTTCTTGAAAGCGAAACCAAGGATGGTAACCTTCTTGCCAACAAGGGTGTTGTTGAGGCACTTGATGACACGATTGGAGAAACGGTCACGGGCGTACTCGTTCATCTTGACAACCTGGCGCCAGTACTCAGCGACCTCGGGAAGACCCATAGTCTCAGCGAGGTAGACGAGGTTGAGAACATCCTTCTTAAAGCAGCTGCCACCGAAACCGATACCAGCCATCAAGAACTTGCTACCAATACGGGGGTCGACACCGACAGCGCGGGCGACCTCGTCAACATCAGCACCAGTCTGCTCGCAGACGGCGGAGATGGAGTTGATGGAAGAGATACGCTGAGCCAGCATAGAGTTGGCGACGAGCTTGGCAAGCTCAGAGGACCAGACATTGGTGGTCAGAATGCGCTCGCGAGGAATCCAGGCGTTGTAGACCTTGACGAGAGCCTCAGCAGCCCGCTTACCGTTGGGAGTAGGGGCGGAACCGATCAGAATACGGTCAGGGTAGAGGAGATCGCCGACGGCGGTACCAGCAGCCAAAAACTCGGGGTTGGAGAGAATTTCGAAGTGGACACCAGGTCGGTGCATGGCGAGCTAAGAGTCGGTAGTTAGCATCTTGATCGTACATCTGTGCCAAAAGTTGACCATATACTTACAGTGTCAGCGACAAGCTGGGCAGTTCGGCAGGGAACGGTCGACTTCTCGACAATGATGGCACCCTCGCGGGCGTACTGGGCAACGACACCAGTGACAGCCTCGAAAGCAGTCATATCGGTAGCACTGCCAGCACCAACACCACGGTACTTGGTAGGGGTGTTGACGGCAACAAGGACGATATCGGCCTCGCCGATGTGCTTAGCAATGTCGGTAGAGAAGAACAGGTTGGGCTTGCGCTCAGCAACGGAGATGTCACCAGCCTCCTCAGCGGAGGAACCCTCGCTGTCAGTGGTAGGCTCGTTAGAGAGCTTGGTAGCACGGCCACCATCGCGGGCAATTCGGACGATATCGTGCAGACCGGGCTCGTAGATAGGGGGGTGCTTGGAGTTCCAGCGGCGGATACGGGTGGTGTCTCGGTCGACGACAGTCACCTGAATGTTGGGGTTCTGGAAAGCGACGACAGCGGCGGTAGGGCCACCTGAGAACAGCTTGTTAGTTTGATTCAACCCAATTGCGTTATTAGAGCGGTGTATAGCACTCGTGCTGATGATAAGCGCGCAATCATGCCATTGAGCGCATTATCACAGCTCTTGCGAGGTGAATAGACCAGGGCTCGTCCCCTCGCGGTGAGGGGTCACTTGGAAGAGTTTCTGCGACTTACCGACATAACCAGCACCAACACAGCAGATGCGGCGGACCTCAATGGGCGCCTCCTGAGTACCGTTTGAAGACATGATGATTAGAGGCGGTATGGAAGGGTATTACAGACAAGGCAAAGGACAAGCTGTTGGAAAGATGCGCGCAAACGATGTCACGAATCGACACACGTGGAATGCTAGCGAGTGTGAGGGATTGGGGGATGGGAGGGAATGAGGAGGTTTATAAAGGAGGTGAAGCAAGGCAACAGATGCAAGGGAGGCTAGAAAAGATATTCCCAACGTTGCAGCTAAGCTAAGGAAAAAGGGGGGCCCTACTCTTCTCTGGAGAGAGGGAGGAAGGCGGGCGGCGGGCACCTCACAGATGGCCGGTGGAGGGGCTGAAGCCACGCAACGATTGGGGTACAACTTCCCGGGAGAAATTAAGGCGGTGAGGTATTCCCATTAGTTTCTGCCCGCCAAGGGATGGATGAATTGGATGGCATCCACGCCCACTGGATGGCGGCATGTAGCAGCATGTGTCGATTCTTGGAGGGGCAGGGATGGATCTCCAGGGATCCAGGGGCACCTAACGGAGGGGATTCTGGATGCAGGTACCACGACCACTGCAACCCGCTGGAAATGGTACTTTTGGAGCGAGGGGCATGGCATTGGATCGATAATACAGCCCAGTACAGTACAGTATCGGAGCACGGTGCGCTACAAGGCTGCGCAAGCCCCTCCACTCCCGCGCAAACCAGGTCCCTCTAAATACTACCCCCACATGCCTTGCGCGGCTAAGCTTATAAACATGAGGTGGTCAAGTCTACAATGCCTGTCGGTGAATGTGGTTCTGGTTGAATCATGTATGAGTTCTGATATGAAGGGATTAATCCTGTTTAAAACGCCAACTCGTTATACCGGTAGTTGTGATAAAACTTATCTTCTACAGTACCTAAGTAGGCACACCGTAGATTAAATTTGCCTAAGAGCCAATAATGTCAAAATCTAGTCTAAAGTAAGGTAAACCCAACCGTCCAATTGCTTAGACTAGGAAGGAACGGGTACCTAGACAAGGGTCCACATCCCCATGCACTGTCCAATGCACTGTCGCTCATATCACCATTCAACACTTATCGCCATGCCCTGCAGTAATTGATGGGGAAAAGACCAGACTGTCTCTTGCGAGAGCGATCCCGCCATCGATTAACGATTCCAGGGTGCACGGGCGATGCTGTCACTACATACAACAATCCCAACCAGTATCACGACGAGAAAAAAGGTAACATTCAGCCTTGTCAAGCTGACCGACATTGAGAACTTGGTGGGCTCGTGAAGGAATAGGGGAACACGAGGTGCAGATTTTTCGGCGGAATGCACCCTCCGTACATCGCCTGACAGATGTCATCCTGTCCTGGATATCTTCATTCCTGCGAGGCTGATATGATGTGAAGATCAAGCAACTCAAGTTCAAGAGGTTGCCGAGATTTCAACCAACTGATAGACAGGGATGGCACTGCAACGACTTGTTGCAATGGATACGTAGCTACAACCCCGGCCGATGCGTGGCATGGCATGGCAAAGGTGACAATGAGGCGACTAATGGAAACAGAAACGAGACGGTGAGGACAATCGCCATGCCTATCTATCCTGTTTCCAGGGATAAAGCTGTTTAAGACATATCGGAAGCTTGGTAGGTAGACTGACATGCTACAGAGGCAATAAACTCATGGTTCACTGTCTTAGGCGACCCTTCGACTATCGAGCGAGCAAGCGTCTTCCGACCCCTACAGTCTCCAAGGCCAAGACAACTAATTAACAAAGAGGACGGCGAATACCTAGAATGAGTGAGCGGCCGCATCGATTCGTCCCAATTAACCCGATGCCGGCTGGGCCGATGGAGTATGGAGTATAGCGCCTCAGGGGTTAAGTTGAGCACTTCACAACGCTCGTCATTCTGTAAAAAAACGGAGTCTAGCCGAAGCAAAAAGAAAGAAAAAAACACTGTGTATAGATGTACTCGGCCGGCTCCGTACACGTAAATGCTGACTGAGATGGACAGGAATAGAATCAAGCCACCTACACTCTACCGTCCTTGACAGATGTCGCCCGATTATGGATGCTTCGCAAGCCATCAAACTGTTTTTTCTGGAATTTTATTCGAACAACTTGCCGCATGAATGAGGCGATAAATTTGACTTGGCTATAAGACAACTGTCAGCAATTTCTGAAACGAAGCATCGGGATCGGCAAGGCTAGGACGCAGATTAATTGCTACAAAATAATCATCTGTTTCGCATTTGACTTGTCAAGTTGCAATGGACCAGCTTCCTCTTTGGGGGCTCATATACGAGAATTAATGAGAGTAACCTAGGCTAACAGCATGCTGTAATGAGTTTGTTCTGGGCAATGATTGAGAGCTAGCTAGTTATTCTTCGGTACAAACCCAATTCTAAAAATTCATAATCAGCGAAGCTAATATCCAACCTTCCTGTATTGACCCGAGTAAAATTATATTGCGGCTGAACGCTAATATGGCGGGCCAATCGATCACAGTGCAAGACTTCAACACCATGCAGCCAACCGATATGGAGCTTTATCTGAAAGATACGAAGTTCATCATGTTACTTGACATTAAGCATAAGCGCTTGCGTTCGTGTTAGTTGATCGGTCAGCATTGCGCCGCATTTCTGTCGGTACATCTCTTGAGCCTCCAATTATCGCAAAGTGGGCAACCATGAAGCTAATATCACAGATCCTTGCAACTAATTAATCCCACTCTATCTAGCTGTTGCTTGGTGTCATGATGCCAGGGACCAGCTGCGTCATGAGCTTTATTCGCATGGGGCCTGCGAGCCAAGACGGGAAGATAATGGGGTCTACAACGGAGGCTCCAAGCCGCGTCTGTCGCAGTGAGACAGCTCATGTGTCCACAGGAGCTTGAACGCCCATGCCCATGGACATTTGGACATTTGGCCATGCTGGTGGATCGGCCCGTCAATTCCAGCATCGTTCGAGCTCGCTAGGCCTTGTAGCAAGCATATCGGCGGGCTCCATAAACACCAGACCATCTGATGTTTGCCGCGAAGCGACTCTACAACAAAGAGCCGAGCAGCTTCGGTGAGGGGAGTCTCACCATTGACGAATACATATTCCACTTCGCTTCCAAGAGGAACCAGGAGTGCATTGAATCCGATCCAAGGAACGGCGCGATTTTCTGACATGCCCCGGTCAACTTGTCTCCATTTTGAACGCCTTGATTTTGCGGCGTTGCAGATATATCCACGCCAACATATTGTAGTAACATTTGCGACACAACTGCCCACATGGACCCAATGTAGGATTCTCTTGTAATTCCTTTGAGGTCGTGATTATGCTACATACCTCCCTGTTTCCTCAAGGTATCTTGAAGAAGAGATGATAGAGGTGACAGCACATGACAAAGTCACGTGGAGTAGGAATCAGCCCCTGCCCACAGTCCCTTCGATTCGGTCTAATCTTTCATCTAATCTCTTCTCAGCAGCCGGCGAATCTACCAGCAAGAGCATGGTTACGATTTCTACTAGTACTCAATTCTACTTTGCCTAAAAGCTCATTCGATTTACAATGGCGCCACCAATTTGTGCCGATAGCTCCCGTCTCCAACCCATGGCTGGCTAGTGAAGAGCAAACAGGACGCGCTCCGTCTCTTCCCGATGTCTTACAAAAACTCGGCCTTTGCTACTAACAATTTTATTCTCGAGAAGAAATGAATCCGTCACGAGTCTCGATCCAAAAGTCATTTCATCGGTGTTTGTCTGGAATGCCAATGACTTTTACCGCCAATGGCCCAGACCAGCTCGACCACGGGGGTTGGAATTGCAATGCCTATTCGCAATTACAGGATAGAGCGTGTTGGGACAATGTGATATCGGCGACGCATCTGATTCGTCCGTCACACGCGCCCCGAACAGGGGTCCTCCAACGACACGGGCCTCAGCGAATGATTTGCGCTGGCGACTGGTTTGGAAAGGACGTCGTAGACTGTCCAGGCTGAGGCAATGTTACAGAATGACTGGCACAAGACCGGCAGTTGTTGCTTGGAATATTCGAGATCAAGTGATTTCGTGATGGTACATGCCATTTTGAAGCAGACCAAAACTTAATTCAGTATCTCAGATACTCTAGACTCAGTGTTGATCGCAACTCTGACAAGCCCTCACTGATCTGCTCATGGCCAAGAGGCTTGATCAGAAAGTTTCTCAAGATTTCTCGCGACAAATGCAGACAAGTCTGTCTAATAATACACCGCTATGGCTTCGCCTTCAGCAGTTCCCGATCAAGATCTACCCCTCCATTTACCCCTCCCCACCAGACTGGTCCCTTGAAGATCGACGAACTGCGTCGAGCGACCCCTCCTCGTGGTGTTTACTCTGGCTTACATTGCAGCCTCGCCGATACCGAGACCTGTGCCTTATGTGCCTCCGGTGATGCATTGTGCCCGTTCTCGTGGCTTTGCCTCCATCCACGTGCGAGGCATTTCTTCGAACGAATATTGGTGACTCCAATGTTGTAACAGAGAAAAGAGTGGCTGCCCGCCTTCCGTTTGCTTCATACCATGCCTTTACAGCAACTCTTTCCATCGCAGAGCATTAGCTGCAAGCCAACATCATGTTTGCCAAAGCGCCTATGATCCAGCAGCGCTACCCCAGCCATGACCTCTCCCAATTCCCTGATGCTCTCAAAGGGAAGCGCATACTTCTCTGCACCGAGTCATTTGGTCCTGTCAATGGTGTGAGCCGCACGACCTTGATGCTTGTTAACCATCTGCGAGATCATGGAGCTCAAGTTGCTGTGGTGGCGCCACACAACCACACAGAACACAACACCTTCACTCCGCCTCCATCACCAACTCTACTTCCAGCGGACAAGCAGCCTGAAGTTAGAGTGACCGGGTATCCTCTCCCTTTCAACCCCGAACTTTCTATCGTCTACCCCGTGCGCAACTCGACTCTATACTCAAAAACTTTCGGCGACGACTCCCCTCCCGATTTGATCTACTTGGCGTCTCCTGCAAGCCTTGGCTTTCAGGTGATGCTTCAACTACGACAGCAGCCCAAAGAGAACCAGATCCCCATCATCTGCAACTTCCAAACAGATCTCGCCGGTTACTGCTCAATTCTATTTCCGGCGCCTTTGAGTTATGTTGCCGTATTCGCTTTCGCCGCTGTCCAGAGCTACCTCTTCAGTCACCCCTCAGTCAAGACTATCTTCTACCCTTCGAGCTTCGTGAAGCGATATCTGGTTAAGGAAAAGGTGCCTGAGAACAAACTGGAGGTTCTGACCCGGGGTGTCAATACCGAGCTCTTCAATCCTAGGATGAGGAACGAAGAACTGCGACAACAACTAGCCCCCAACGGAGAGATCATTTTCGTCACGGTTTCTCGCATCGCTGGCGAAAAAGGCTTCGACTTTCTAGCCAAGGCTGCCAAGGAACTTGATGCCCGAGGACTGGACTTCAAGCTCTATATCGTTGGTGGTAACCGAAATGCCGATGTGGAAAAGGAGGTACAGGAGCTATTCGATCCTTTGAGGGAGAAGGGCAAGGTCATATTTGCAGGCTTCAAGGTCGGCGAAGACCTTGCTACTGCTTATGCCAGTGGTGACGTTTTCCTTCATTGTTCTGTGACGGAAACATTTGGCCTTGTCGTTTTGGAGTCAATGGCTAGTGGCGTTCCAGTCATCGCTCGCGATGAAGGCGGCCCGTCTGATATCGTACAAGAAGGAGATAACGGCTTCCTCATCCCACCAGAGGACCTCGATGGATTTGTGGCCAAAGCAATGGAGCTTGGTAGAGACCACAATCTCCGTGCTCAGATGGGACACTCCGCGAGGTCCTACGCTTGCGAGGCGACATGGGAGAAGATCAACAACAAGGTAGCCTGGCGTATGGCAGACACTATCTCAGAATGGAAGCGTGAGCGGATTGCGCCCCTGAGTCGCATGTCATCAACTCTACAGTCATCGACGGAGCAGCTCATCCCAATTTATGGGTGGCTAATGATGAACGATGCTATGCGCGACACAGTTACACGCAGTATCGTTGATGCACGGCTCATGGGTGGACTGGGTATCATCCTCTCCTTCTGGATGGTGACGGGGTGGTACATGGTATTCACAGAATGCTTTCTTTGGGCCAAGGGACGATGGAGGAATGCAGAGAGGAGGAAGTCGGTCTCATCATAGTTTGAGGGTTTAAGTTATTATGAGGCGTTGCGATGATGGGCATTATTTGGAAGGAGTCGAGGGGTTTGTTTCGCTTGGTTTTTTTCTCACTTGCATTGGACGGTCCTTACAGCGTTGGAGTTCCTACAGTTACAGTATGCGGTTAGCTTATGAGTTGTCTTACATGGACATTCTAGATTACGATACCAAGAAGCTCTTATACATCCATTATCTAATACCCACAAGCTGAGACAACGTCATGTTACAAGGGTCCCGGCACGAGGGATTTTCGGGTTACAGTACCGTACGATAGTGTTTCATGTGGGCGATTGTCGTCCCACAACTCCCTCATGTCATCTGAGACGCTTACTATGGAACGAATGTTATAGGCGGTTATTCAGCCATTGAGAGGCTAGTAGATTGATGCTATGAGAGGATCTAAGTAATAGTGAAGAAGGTGAATCTAGGGACCTTAGAGGTCGGATATCGACTAATAAAAACATAGGGTGCCTGAAGAAATCGGCATGACTAAATGAGACGCTTGTGGGTAGTTAAAATAGTAGAAAAAATCGACAACGCTATGCATGGCCGTTAAATAATGAAAGACTCGCTTGATTATCATCCGTCACAAATTCTTCTTCTTCTTCATATCGTCTCCTTCCTGGGCACGGTGATAGCTTGTCTTCGCTTGTACATCATAGCGTAGTTGTAGCGCTCGTACGTGCCGAAGCCGACGGCTGCAAAGAAGATGAGCATCCATACGCTGAACATGATCAACCCGATGGGGAAGACCATGAGCTGCACGCCAGGGAGGACAAAGGCGACAGTGCCGTTCGAGAGACCCGCAAGTTGCTCGTCGACGGCAGCTTGGGCCAGGGCAAAGTCGGACATGACGACGTCTTTTGAGAAGACGCCTGTGAGAAAGGCTGCTTCGTTGATGGAGACGTTTGTGCGGATGGTGCTGCCGGTGCTGTTCTTTGCCGTGAGAGTGAGAGTTGGCATGATATGGCATTCGAGTTCATCCCTAGTTGTCTAGTCAGTATATGAAAGCGTAACTGAGATGTAAGAGTAAAAACTTACATAGTGATGTTATCTGACATCTTGTCTGGGTCAATCCTGCCCACAAACATGTATGATTGCAGCAGCTCCAATCCATCCGCTCTCTTTCTCATGCTGGCAAGTTCACCTCTCAAGCCCGTGCCGTTCACATCCTTGGGGCTAATAGGCATGACACTGGCGCCTCGATATGACACTCCAACGTTGATGTCCTCTGGCGCCACAGCTGCAAAGCTGCCTCGGGCTTGCGAGACTTGATATAGTCGCAGATCAGCCTCAAACACACCAGTCTTGACATCCAGAGAGGGTAGGTTGTAGCACACGCAAGCTCCAGAGGGATTTGTGCTTTGGTGCAGACCTCCTAGGACTGAGCGGCATGCGGCGTTGGTCTCGGTGTTCCAGGCTGTGAGATTTAGTGAGCCATCTCGGTTGAGAGGAATATCACCGGCAGGGAGCTGGCCGACTGTGGCGTTCTCATCGCGCTCAGCGAGTGGTGTTGATAGTAGGGAGACGTAGGGCCGGTGGATGACATCCTCGGCTTTCCGGAGAAGAGAGTCAATGGAGGGTGATGTTGATGCTGAGGCGGATAGGGCGAGAAGAGCGGTTGCCGTGAGGCGGAGTGACCAGGCCGAAGCCATTGTTTCGTTATTTCTCTTCCTAGCTCTTTCTAATTGATGTGTTGCGTCTTTTCGTCTGTGAGTGAATTCCGTAGTGTTGAGTTCGTGACAGCGTCAATCCGTTTGGTATTCCAATCCACTTTTCGTTTCAATTAATTGAACAATGTAGTTTCCGTCCTGCGGAAAGAACTGAATTAAATCACTGCCGAAGAGTGGTTAAGTGAGTTGAGTTGAATTGTTGTGGGTATCTCAAATCCAATAATGAAGGTCTTGGTATAGGTCGTTGCAAGTAGCTCCACCACTCGGAACGATCGGTATCCAGGAATTATAAAGTATAGGTCGTGTAATAATAGAGGAAACAGAATCAAGTTAAGCCATCGAAGATCAACCAAGAGGGCAGATCGTCGAGTAGAAGAATATTAAAAGAAGAAATCGAATGGGGCAAAAAGAACAAGGGGCAAGGGAGAGAAAATCGGGGACCAGCCCACGCGCCGCTCAAATCGTACCAGACCAAGACGGACGGACTTTACTTTTAGCAGGCAAAAGAACGAGATTGTCTGGGGGGGGGAGAGAGAAATCGAAAGAGGTAATGGGGCCCGGTACAGCGGCACGGCAGCTTCTTTTAGGGCCCTGGAGAGCGGTGCTATCGTGGGACTGGGCGGTTGCAAGGGGATGCTGGAAGCATCGAGTTGATGTTATGTGGTTGGTTGACAGTCACCGAAACAGCAAACTCTGCCAGCGCCTAAGTCATATAGGTGACGTGCGTGACATCAACGAGCATCATGACATCTCTTGTGCTTCACAATTCAGTAACAAAACCATCTCGAGTCTTGACGAGTGACAGCCTTGTCTCGGCCGTGTTCTGGACTTGTCGCGTCGCAGAGGCCAAGAGCCAAGAGCCAAGAGATAGGTTCCCTCCTGGTGGCGGTGTCAAGATCGGTGCTCGCGGAAACTAGTGCTGAACCTGGAAGCAACCGGCAACTCTAATCGCGTATTGGAGCAAAGCTCGAGTCGAGTCTGGTGGTTGTGGTGGGTGATCCTGTTTCAGGTTGGACAAGGGGAAGTGGAGGGCCTGGAGTTTGGAGCTGAGGGTTAATACTTGACTCAATGCTTTCCAAGTACAGTGATGAGGACAAAATATAGAATCATGTCTACATATCACTCTAATCACTTCTTAACACTACCTTTTCTTTATGTTTTCACAACATCCAAAACAAACTTGATCAATAGGCGAGATGGCTTCAATATCTTCAGCCCCCGTCGCCAAGCAAACAGCTCAGGTCCAACGGCGGCCACTCTAACCCGCATGAGCTTGTCCCCGCCTCGTGTCAGGGGCCGCTAGGGGCTTATGCTGCCCTGAGCCAGGGGCTCTTCAGGGCATGACCCCTGTCTCACATGGCGTCTCGCCCATTCACATTCGGTTCAATTCCGCAAGATCCTCGCCAAGCCTCCAGATCTTGGTTCATTGGCGCACATGCCAGAGTCTCCCTGTCAGCGTCAGTCCACTGTGAGTCGGTGATGGCTTCATTTCTCTGTCTTGTTGGGCGTTTTTGTTCAAGGGATTGGATTCTCCATGGACAAAGGATTTCCCAAGGATTTCTCAGCATGGCGGTTTGTGATTACCATTGCGGCTTTTGAAACATGCCATCTGGTGATCTTGGTCTCCTGCCCAATGTTGTCTAGCGCCAAGATCAAGGGAGGTCGGTTGAGTCAGTCTGCTTCTCGCCATATCTCTGACTTGTTCGAAGCCATGTTTGTGGATGTTGTTGGGGGCGCCAGATGAAGCGAAAAGTGTAGTGGCATAGACGGCGCAGGACGGTGAAACAGTCTTGCAACAGGAAGGTTGACCATCCGATCGGTATCTCGTCGGCTTTGTATGATCGCCTTGGAGATGGTGGTAATATCGAGTTGTGATATTGTCATTAGGGCACTGCTTGGTACAAGATCTGGAATGAAACTTGTATGATCGTCATCTGCCTCATGGTTTGTTGCAGCCTGCTTGGTAAGTTTTCCAGTCCTATAATATGAATCATTTGGAGAACCAGACATCTTGGCAAGAGTTTTGGAGAAGAAAAAGTGGTGGCCTGGGTTACGTCGATACTACGCTGCCAAACACGTGAAGCAAAGTGATGCTTGGTGTTTTCGACATGCACACGAAACAGATCTTAGAGGCGATATTCCAAGTCAAGAGATCAAGATTCTGTAAGTTTCCTTTCATGACTACCGGCATCGGTAATCTCGAATCTCATCTACAAATCTTGGAATGTGAATCTCGAGGTGGGATGATAATTATTGGGAAACGAGATGGCTGCGGCATAGTCAGATGTATCTCAGCTGATGCATGATTTCGAAGCTGGTGGTATGACAACATTCAGCCTATGTAGAATAGATCAGACAACGATGCCTCGCGGGTCAATGCTCTTCATTATTGAACAGTGAGCACAGATGGCATCGCCCGAAGCAGTCGGAGCAGAGCAAGAGCTCTTCTTTATTAGTCTCAACCAAGACAAACCTACCACAGTCATACTCCTCCATGGCCTACTTAACTCACATATCGAGTGGGCGTACGTGATACCTCACCTGCCCGAGTATCACATTATCGCTCCCGATATCAGTGGTCACTCCCGGTCCCGCGATATCCTCCCCGCCGACATCTCCAGCTCGGCCGAACGGGTGGCCGTACTCATCCGGCGGCACGCACACAACGGCCGTGCCCACGTCGCCGGCCTTTCCATGGGCGCCTTCATCACCCTCCGTCTGAGCCAGCGGCATCCGGAGCTGGTCCTCTCGGCCGTCGTCACCGCGGGGCACCCCATGGAGGGCCGATGGGCATGGGTCGTCGGCCACCCTAGCATCACCTACTATGTGATGCTGGTGCTTCTCGAAGCGGTGCCGACGTGGCTTTACATGCGGGTGGCGGTTAACGGCCGCGGGATGCGCCGGCACGAAGAACTGCTAGAGGAGATGCGGCGCAACAGAAGATGGGAGGTGATTCATGCCGTGGACATGGGGTTGATGGAGCTCGAGTGGGAGGATGTCGGAAGGTTGCCGGTAAGGACGTTGGCGATTGCTGCCGAGGGCATAGATGATGTCGAGGCGGTGAGGAGGATGGGTAGGGAGATGCCCGTGGAGGGGTCTTTAGGTGCAGTGGTGAGGGGCGCGGTACATACATGGAATTTACAGAAGCCAGAGTTGTTTGCAGAGGTAATTAGAGCGTGGGTTGAAGAGAGGGCGTTGCCTGAAGGTTTGGAGATTCTGAGGTAAGATGGATGTAAATTATGTTACCCTATGCCATCTTTTTGGCTGTTGATCAGTGGTGTTTGAGCTTATTTTACACCATCTAACATTATTTGTCCGTGAGGATGTCGATATTAACAATTGCAACCTGTTGCTTAATTTTAGTGACCTCTAGTGAGACAATATCAAATGGCTAACTAGTGGTTATTATGGAGGCTATCCATTGCTTAGGAAGCGCACCAATGCACACCAAAATGTATCTTGAGCATCATAATAACCAAGCAATTCAACTGGTTGCCAGACCTTTTCTTCACCGACATGGCCTCGGATGTTGACCATGTCTTCCGCGCTTTTTAACTACTATACGTGCTATTCATTGCTTATTGTGCACGCCATGTTTGCAGCTCGTCCCACAATGTCGAAATAAGGGTCGCCTCTCATTGCTGAAGATAGATCAGCAGCGTTACCTCAAACATCAAAGCTTCTCCATCCAGCAAATCATCTCGAGACACAAAGTAATTCATGACTACTACAGTGAGTAATTCGTCACGTGAGCTTACTGAACAACTGGATCCATCCCTTGGGGGCGTCCTGCAAGTTACCGTTAGCGCTGGACTTTTGAGGAGGAAGAGAGGAGAGAAGAGTGAAGCACTTCAGCTGCGCCTCGTTACTTTGAATCTGTCATCATTCCACTCTTTGAAAGAATTGAAGTGACGTTTCTCTTCTCAATTATTCCAAGGAGATTGGAATTTTTGGTATTAAATACAATACAAGAGACATCACCGACCTTCTCTCGAAATGGTCAAAGACTCGCTCCCTGCAGAGGCCGACCAGCCCACTGCGGAACCTCAAGTGACCTTTGCTTCAGGTCGAGTTGAGCATCACGACAAGGCCGATTCACCTCCAGATTTGCGACTTCTGCACTACAACGACGTCTATCATTTGGACCCTTCCAGTGCTGAGCCTGTTGGTGGACTGCCAAGATTCATCAAGGTGTGCCGCGATTACCAGGAGGGCGAGCAGTACAAGGACCAGCCCAAAGCACTGACGCTCTTTTCTGGAGATGTCTTTAACCCCAGTCTGGAGAGTACAGTGACCAAGGGTAAGTCAATGGTCTATATATTTTCAGCCATAAACTAACAATCCGACTCAGGTCAACACATGGTCCCCGTACTCGATTTGATTGGAACGGATTGTTCTTGTGTAGGGGTGGGTAAGTCATACCACCCTTGACCGACTTGGTAACTGACCCGGCTTAACTTATAGAACCACGACTTTGACTTCGGTGTGAAGCAGTTTGAGCATCTCTCAAGCCAGAACAAATTCCCGTGGCTGCTCGCCAACGTCATCGACCATGACCTTGGCGACGACATACCCGTGGGACATGCCAAGAAGACGCATATGATCACCGCATCGAATGGTATCAAAGTTGGTCTGATTGGCCTGGGTGAGCGAGAATGGCTTGAGACCATCAACAGTTTGCCGCCAAACTTAGAGTACAGGTCCGCCACTGCTGTGGCTAAGCAGCTTGTTCCCAAGTTGCGGGAGGATGGCGCAGAGATCATCATCTGCCTGAGCCACATGCGAGAGCCAAACGACAACAAGCTGGCAGAGCAGACAGAAGGGCTTATTGATATCATCCTCGGAGGCCACGATCATTTCTATGCTCACAGCCTGGTCAATGGCACTCATGTCTTGCGGTCCGGTACTGACTTCAAGAACCTGAGTTATATCGAAGCTCGCCGCAAGGAGGATGACCCCTCTAAATGGGACTTTGATATCTGGCGAAGAGATATCGTTTCGTCCATCGAAGAGGATGGACCGACTCTGGAACTAGTCGATGAACTCGTCTCGAAGTTGAACAACTCCCTAGCCAGGCCTGTTGGCTACACGGCTACCCCTCTGGATGCACGATTTAGCACAGTTCGCCTCAAGGAATCTAACATGGGAAACTTTGTGTGTGATGTAATGCGACAGCATCACAACGCAGACTGCACCATCATGGCGTCAGGTACTATTCGTGGTGACCAGATCTATCCTCCAGGTGCCATCCGCATCAAGGACATCACGACGTGCTTCCCCTTCGAGGATCCTGTTGTGTTGCTTAGAGTGACGGGTCAGGCTATTTTTGATGCTCTGGAGAATAGTGTGGCCATGTACCCTGCTCTGGAAGGACGATTCCCTCAGGTTTCCAACATTCGGTTCGAGTTTGATCCTTCACGGCCCAGAGGAGAAAGAGTGTTGTGGGCAGAAATTGGAGGAAAGCCGTACGAGCCCGAGAGGCTTTACGTCCTCTGCACCAGAGGCTATATGGGAAGAGGAAAGGGTATGTATAGGTTTCTAGGGTCAAGTGCAGAACGCTAACAATGGTGACAGACGGATTTACAAGCTTGCTGGTCAAGTCCGAGGGCGGAGAGGCTGAAGAGCTCATCGAAGAGGAGAATGGTATTCTCATCTCGGCCATGCTGCGCCAGTACTTCATGGGTCTTGTCACAGTAGGAAAGTGGAAAAACCTTGCCCAGCACTGGGTCAAGGTTGCACAGAGCAGTGACATATCTGTGTCTCCCACCCGGACCACCTTCAACGTCGACTTCCCCAACCTCAATTCGATAGCAGAGAAGCTACCTAAAAACGAGCGCACCGAAAAGGCGACAAAGGATACAAAAGACCCTTGGGGCAGGTTCCTCAAGCGACGTTTCAGTATTAACGTGAGGCCCCACGACGAGAACGAGAGCAGTGATGAGGAGGCCCACGACAAGGCTCAGCGCGAGGTGGAAGATCCTGAGGATCCCGATGGCACCAAGTTGGACTTTGAGATTCTGCTGATGCGTAAGTTCTGGACGAAGTGGGCGCTCAAGGCTGGCGTTAAGGCGAGCATCTGCGATCCCCTCAAGGAGGGCGAGTATAACGTTGATTGGACCACGTGCATTGCTCCGGTGGTAAATGGAAGAATCATTATGACGGGTGCTTCTACACCGCGAAAATAGACGAGAGAAATCATGACCATGGGTTATAAGGAAGCTACTAAAAAGACTCGATCAGAGAATAGATCAGATTATACAGTAAAAAATTACATGAGGCCTAGAAATTGCATCATACGATTCGATCTTCCCAAGCCATGATGCCTGCTTGAAAGAAAGCAGTAGTTAAACGCGACGGTATTGGTATTTTTATATCATTGTCTGATCGTGTAAAAAGTTTCCGGAATAAGCAGACGAAAGTCGTTTATTATTTGAGATCTATGCAACGCAATCGGCAAATACTGGACTAATTCACAATATACGAAAGACTGACCTCTTTGAATAGATCACCGGAGAAAGTCGCGAAGAACGGTGGCCCATCACAATCTATGAATGTTGATGTCACCTTTGCTCGGTATTGTTTAAGCTTCGGCAGATCGCATCTAAGACCTGAGCTAGCTTGATTATTCCAACTCGATCAGATCGTTGTCACAAATGACAGAAGGCAATCTTGTGCATCGATGCAGCGCGCTAAGCTTCTTATCGTTCCTACTATACATGGCTAAGCTATGAACATTGCCCGTTAGGAGATAAAGGCTTCGGTATCGTCCTATTGAGAACTAGTGTAACGCTTTATTAAGAACCTGCCTCAACCCTGGCAATATGTCCTCAAGATTCGGGACGATGACACGAGTAATCTAAGCCAACGTCATTCGTGAGTCCAACAACTGACTTGGCGAGTTCTTGTATTTGTCAGAACACGGGACACTTGAGAACCCAAGAGATTGTTTGGCATAAAACTGATATCAAGATCCCTTATAGGTTGAATTGCAAAGTTGTCACCCTGCTGTTGGGTCTAAGGAAGTAAGAAAGCATATATGCCACTAAAAAGCTCGTGTAAGACCCCTGAAGCCATACCCATGTTATGAAAGAAACTTTTATGAGCCCAGCATTATCCAGTTTTTCGTTAACTTTTGTACCTGCAGTTTACATCGAGGTAGTATCCTGGATGCTTGGCCAGCAATAGGTGTAAGCTATCCCAGGTTTCGGTAGGACATCGACATTTCGGCCACCGAGCCTCACATCTATTCTGGACAATTTTCTCGAACCAAATAGAACTTTGGACTCACCGACTCTTATAAAGGTCGCCTCATTCGCTTGCCAAGTCGTCAAGTCGCGAAAGCACGTTGCAAGTGATCATCGGCGTGGCTTACGGGACGTCGACGCCACTACCCCGGCTCACCGGTTCCCTGAAGCTGATCTACAGCGGCGCCTCAACGTTGAATGATTGGGCGTTTCGGTGACGTTGCCTACATGAAGAAAAAGAAATATGTTGGTTGTGTTCTGAATTCGTGGGGTACAGGGTACGGGTTGTAAGCAGAGTGGCGGAAATATGGTAGGAAAAAGAAAGCAACAGACCAGGTTTGAGATTGAGCAAGGCGGGTGATTACGTATCAAGGACCAACAATGTTGTTTGTAGGTCTAGAATGTCATCCTTACTTGCAAAAGGAAATTATTATCATGTTGAATGAGTTGAGGCAAAAGACTATGTCATTACTGGTATAACTCAGACCCAATCGTTCACTCTTACATCGACCGCCTTCTCAAGTAAACAAAGAATTAATTGTTATGTATCGTCATGTCTTAGTTGTTATTTATACCTTACCGGGGCCCTGGTACGTGGCGTATAGTCTTAGTCCTCGGTAAACCAACCAAACGACAAAAGTCAACTTGCCTAGCCCAGCTGAACTCCATCGTATTGGACTGCAACTCCAAGGTTCTCATCCTCCCCGCCTGTATCAGCTCTGTAGATCCCTCAAATGCCGAGGTTGATCATCCCGTGACGATCCCCTCATGCACCGGACCCTGCTTAAGCCCAAAAACCTTGAGCATAATGCTTCTAGACTGGGCCTCTTCTTGTTATTTCATCATGCTCTCTGTTCAACCGGAAGGCCGGATGTCACCAACTCTCTCTATCACGACTGTCACTAGATGCAACCTTAAAACTCGGCGACTTTACGTCTTTGGCTCCGGGTTGCTTCCTGTTGGATGCCTGGCTGGATAGTGTCCTCATGCCGTACACTCCTGGTCATCCGTTTGAATAAATAGAGTGAGGCAGACATAAAAGTCCTCCTTGGCCGCTTATCGATGCTTTTAAAGCGAGGCCTTCGACCAACAACCCCCCTTATGCCGTACTTCCCCATCTATCATCCTATCCTGACAACAACCTCATCGACTCAGCAGTTTTCACACCGGATAGTCGCCAGAAAGCCCAATCAAGACTTGAAAGAGCCGACTTGGTGTCTTGTTGGGCCGCCATCTCCGGCTTCGGGTTACACACAGAACCTCTGGGTGTGATTTGTTACCATATCCAGATCTCGGCTCCGTTGGCAGTTCGGCCCGCACTGCATTAGTGCCCGGATTCAGGAGACGACTTGAGGCCCTCCTTCGTGCTTATCATAGGACGCCTCCTCACCGGCTTAGAGACGTTGCATTAGTGCCCGAACTTGGGAGCTAGGCCGGAGGCGTTGGAACAAATTGAAAGATATATCAGTGAGCAAATCTTTATACTTGAAAGGCTCTTTCGGAATCCTAACTCATGTATTGGCAGGCTATGACAAGCTGTTGTTAAGGTTCAATACGCGGGGCATTAGGAGAAGAGGGTTGCTAGGACTACTTAGCTGTATCCCAAACTCCACATCAAAGGAATCTTTTACAACCAGAAGATCATCATGTCTCCTTCTAAGATGTTGAGAGAAGAGCCATGGCGGCTCACAGCCTCTGAAGCCTTTGCCATGATCCGAGCCGATGAACTCTCAGTCCAGGAGTATGCTGAATCTCTTCTTCAGAGAATCAAGGCGCGAGACAGTGACGTCAAGGCCTGGGCGTATTTGGATGAGAAGAGAGTTATCCAGCAGGCAAAGAGTTTAGACAAGACTCCCAAGAAAGATAGGGGGCCTCTTCATGGACTCCCTATCGCCGTGAAGGATGTCATCTATACCAAGGGTAAGTCCTGTCCCAAAGTCAAAATTTGAGCAGAGCTCATTGCAGTACAGATATGCCCACTCAGTTTAACTCGCCACTGTATGAAGGACACTTCCCCGAGACGGATGCTGCTTCAGTCCGAGTACTTCGCCACGCTGGTGCCCTCATTTTCGGTATGCTATCGCCCATCATCCCTGTGTTTCTAGACTGACAGACTAGGTAAAACGACAACCACAGAATTCGCTGCCATTCACATCGGCCCAAAGACTCGTAACCCTCATGATCTTCTCCGCACCCCTGGTGGATCCTCTAGCGGCTCTGGCGCAGCCGTCGCCGATTTCCAAGTGCCTATGGCTCTTGGTACACAAACCGGCGGGTCTATGATCCGTCCGGCCTCGTTCAATGGCGTCTATGGGTTCAAACCAACATGGAATTCCGTCTCTCGTGAGGGTCAGAAGATATATGCCCTGATCTACGACACTCTCGGATGGTATGCGCGATGTGTCGAGGATCTAGTACTCCTGGCCGACGTATTCGCGCTGCAAGACGATGAAGACGATAGCCCTAGCTTTCAGGGAATCGAGGGCGCACGATTCGCCATTTGCAAAACCAGTATCTGGCCTTTGTCCGGTTCCGGGACACAGGAAGCCCTTTCAAGAGCTGCAGATCTACTCACGTCCCGCGGCGCAATTATAGAAGAGATTGACCTCCCTTCCGAGTTCAACAACATATCGGAATGGTATCGCATCCTTCTTCATAGCGAAGGCCGCACGTCGTTTCTGCCCGAGTATCGTGTTGGGCGAGACCAGATAGGACAGGTACTGGTCGAACACGTCGAGAACAAAGACAACTTCACCCGCAAGACACAGCTGGAGGCTTTTGACAAAATGGCCGCTCTGCGACCTGTCTTTGATGAGATTGCCTCAAAGTATGCGGCTGTTATCACGCCGAGTGTACCTGATGAGGCACCCGTTGGTCTTGAGAGCACAGGAAGCCATGTCTTTTGCTCAATGTGGAGTGTAAGTGACGCCTTTCTTTTCTATGGGGGATATCGAGTTTTAGCTAACGCGAATTCAGGGTCTGCATACCCCGGTACTCAATGTACCAGGCTTCAAGGGAGACCACGACATGCCCATTGGCCTGTCCCTCGTCGCGCCCCGATATCGTGACCGCCATCTGTTGGAAGTAGGCAAGGCAGTAGGGGAGCTCTTCGAGGCTGAAGGCGGCTGGGAAACGAAACTGTAAAGGGGTGTTAAACTTGCAAGACTACTCAGATTGTCATGAATGGGAAAGGGGGCACGGTTAAGGAATTTGGATGGCGCACGGGCACAAAACTACAGGTAGACCGGACCAGACGCTTCGACACGGCGTTCATGATACTGCTAGAATTGTATGTTGAATGCTTTTATAAAATTCTCCATCAGGGCATGAACGACTTGACCCGCAGTGCGATAAGGAGTCTATATCTCCCAACCGCCCTTGATCTGAAATGCCGACATTATTTGCTCATTACAAAATACCCATCGCGCCTGTAAACCCAGGCTCAAAGCCTTTGCTGCCCATTACCCAATACTGCAGCCCATCCGTTGCGTGAATACCGTACAAGCCCTAATAGAACCTACAAGTCCACAGTCTCGTGCTGGGACTCTATGACTAAGGAAAACGCCGGGGATGTGAGTGGAAAGGGGGCTGGTATTGCCCAGCCAAAAATGAACAAAAAATGCCAAGACAATGAATTAAGCTGTTTATAGAAGAACTCATTGCTTCACAGGCAGGAGCCTGTCGATGCACTCGACGGCCTATAACTGGTTAGCGTCACCTCACCATGGATTACAAATAAGAACTTACGTCTTGTGCCACGATACCCTGGTTTCGGAGATAATGACCCATACCCTTGACAAGTTCGACCTGCTCCTCAGGGTTGAGACTGGTAATCGCAGTCTCAAGGACAGTACCAAGGTTCACCTTGTGGATAGCGACGAAGGTGTGGAAGTACATGTAAGCAAAGAAACCCATGATAAACTGGCAGTCCATGCGGTCGGTGATACCACCGTGTCCGGGGATAGAGTCACCAAAGTCCTTGATCTTGAATGTGCGCTTGAGACCAGAGGCGAAGAAACCACCGAAGGGAGCGATGAGGGAAGCAAAGGTGGCCAGGTTGAGAGCGTGGATCTGCATGGGAGGAATGGTGAAAGAGAAGTTGGCAGTGCCGGGCAGGAAGAACAACTCGGGAAGCTCATATGTCTTGGGGAGGAAGACGGGGTTAGGGTCGCACTTGAGGCCTGTGAAGACGTTGGCACCCAAGTCATTGACAGGGCAGATGAAGAACTTGGATCGCATCATGATGTTGGAGAGGAACATGGCGAAGATGATGGTCATGATCCAGGCGCCGACGAAACCCTCGACAGTTTTCTTGGGTGACAGCTTGATGAGCTGAGTGCGTCCAAAGAGAATACCGCAAATGTAGGCAAAAATATCGTTCGTGATGACCAGAGCAGCGGGGAGGAAGAACCAGATCATGCCCTCAAAGACGTTGTTCATGATGAAGTGGGCCTGGACCACAATGAGGTACAGAGCCATGTGTGTCCAGGCAAAGTTGGTGAACTGGAACTTGTAGTGACCGGCCTGAAGCGAAGTGACGAAGAAAACGAAGCCTAATTCTTGTTAGCCCAGATTCAGTTAGAATCATGCGGTTTACTTACCAAACACATAAAGAATGAAGCTGATGAAGCGGTGGTGGGTAGCCAAAGGTAGCAGAACCTTGTCAACCAGAATAATGTGCTTGAAGTAGTAGATGACAGTCTCGCCGTAGAGGAAATACATAGTAGTCGCCAGCCAGTACCAGTTGAGACTCTTAGTAGATCGCAGGGAGCGGGCACGGCTAGGAACATTGGCGATTGCGATAACCTCCTTGAAGGAGATGATCTGGACAGCGGTGATGATGCAGATGATGTAGATGTGACCCATGAAGAGCGCGGTGAAGAACAGGGCAAACATGACGAAGGTCCAGAAAGTACGCGTTATGAAGTTGGCTTTTTTCTTTTCGTACTCGGCTTGCTTCTCGTTGGCCGGAGGCTGCTTCTGTAGCTATCGTTAGTTTTACTTCTCAAGTCGTACGGCAACGCCTGACGCTGAACTCTTTAGAGCCCTGAGACAGGCTGTCGCCGTTTCTGCATGCTTACCTCGTTCACCGTTTCCAGCTGGCCTTGGGATTGAGACTTGGCCGTGGTGGGAGAGCCATCTTCGCTGCTGAAACTGGATCGTCGTCCGTCAGAGCCGTTGCGGTTGGGGAATCTAACCCCCCTCTTTGATCGGCCCATGTCTGTCGGGAAACTGTGTTCGAACTGCGCAGTAGCGGGCTGGTGGTTTTATCGCGGATTACTGTCAAGAAACTCCGCAATGAGGTTGTCGTCGGCTGAGTTAGGTTTAAGAGGCCGCTGGTTCGTGTCGTTTGCGCGCTCTTGTTGCGAACCGTGGTCGTGAAAGTAGGAAAGTTGTCTGTAGTCGCGAGTTTGCTTGTGCAAATTGTGACGTCGTCGCGCTGGCTAAAGCTCGTGGAAGTGGGCAAAATACGGGGTCAGGAGGGGACAGGCTTCGTGAAGAAATCGTCACGGTCTGGAAAAATCGAGCTATCAAAACAAGGAGTGTTGTCGGACAATTTGCGCTTCTAGAGAACAGAAGCTGGCGACGCGGTTAAGTGGGCAAATGTGCTCACTCTCGCGATATTTGGCGATGATGAAGGAACAAGAAATGGTGGTTTGAAAAGTCAAGCTACCTAAACCGTTCCTAGCCCCAGCCCAGCCCAGCTCAGCCCAGTTGAGCATTTCTAAAAGTGGGTGGAAGATTTGTTAGGCAAGCCCAGTGTTACGCAGTGACGCTGTAGCTGCCAAGTAAAACCTACCTACGCAATGCAGGCTTCAAAAGTCCGCTAACTGAACAGCATGACCAAATCTTACTCAAAATCTCCCACGTTCTCCAGACTGATCAATCACAGGGACCAATCCAGTCCTTGAACGACAGACAGGCCACTGCGGCTGTGGCTTGACGTGTTCCGGCGGTTCCAGCGGACTTCCATTATCCCCCTCTAGGGCGTCAAATTGCGTCAGGCGGGCATCGGAGTTTATGTCACGGCCGAATAACTACCTACTCCCGATTACACAGCATGTGCACAAGGATAAAAGACATATCATCAGTTGGTCTCTTTACTTGAACCTCAACTAACAGTCTAGATTCTGGTCGAAGTTTGGATGGAAATTGAGACAACTGCCCCAGACGCAGGGGCTGATTAGCTGTGGAACGACCCCCGTAATACGGTATCCATCGCAGATCTGTTGAGATTTGTCCTAGTTAAAGACAATCTATTAACATTGGAGAGATTTGTCGATAAGGATTTGTCGGTAAAGGAAAACGAAGCCCTAACAGGATTGATTGCGAAGCAGAAACGCCAAGCATAACAGGTAATTACGTAGCTAGCTCGCCCGTGATATCCGGCACCAGCAGCAAGATCCCCACAAGTCATCTCTCGGATTGTCGCTCTCGCTCTCGCTATCTTACACGTATATTTCATCTTACAAGTTGTGCTGTGCGCATAGAGCTGCTTGAAATTGAAGCTATCCAGACTCTCAAATTCCAAGAAAAATCTGAGATAAACAATGAAGGCTCCAATTTTTGATTGGTGCCTTTAAAGCTAATCATGGAAGCATCCATCACAGAAGCTTGATCAGATCAATGACGCAGTTTGCTTTTCACATGCTCAGAAATGTTCCGACTCCGCAAAGTTTGCGCCTCATTTCCTGATGTGGCTGAGGGGGGCAAGAGCCACACTTTGCATGCATAGCTATACACGTGATCTCGCGTCGCGTTTGTCGAACTTTCTTCACCCTGTTACACAAGGCCGCGACCGAAGACAATAATGACCGAGATGGGCCAACAATAACAACCTTTCTTCGACTTTGTTCAATGGAGCTTCCCTCTCCTAGCAACAGAACCATGAAAAATGGATCTCGACGAGTTCTCCGATGACGGCTTCGACGACCTCCCCGACAATGCCCTTCAAGAACTCGAGGATAATGCAATCCAGCTTACCCAGGGTCAAACCCTCTCTAAACCATCAACACAACATTTTGCGGTCGACGAATCCGAAGTTGTCTGGATCGAAGACGATGATCTCGATACGACCGAAGTGACCAACGATGCTGGTGTTCCTATTGGAAGACCGGTTATAGACAATAATCTACAACAGCGGAATCAGTCTTCGCAGAGCTACTACCAAGATTCCCGACGTTCGATTCCACCTCCAAACCCACAATGGAACCCGGTTGTCGACCCTTCGAGGCGCCGCCCTATGGCACAGCCCCCCCAGCAGCATTTGAATGCAGGACTACCGAATCAGCCCATGTACACTTCCCAACAGTTCCAAACGCAGAGCTCCAACTTTGCCCGTGTTCTACCAAGTCAATTTGCTCGACCTCCTCTACCTCAAAACCGACCTGCAGCCTCTCAGCAGTCTCAAAACCAACCTGGGGATGTCTTGTCGGCACTTCAACAACGAGTGCGAGCTCTCGAGGATCAGTTAAAAGCGGCTCTTGGAGAGGCATCTATCGTCCGATCCAATTTTGTCAAAGCGAATGAAGAACATGCGGCTGAGGTTTCACGCCTGAATAAACTCAATGCTGAGCAGCTAGCCAAGCATGAGCGGATCGCTGAGGCAGCTGTTGCAGCTGAACAAAATGCCAATACCGAACTACAATTTCTTCAACGTGATATGAGGGAGGTCAGTGACCGCGTTCGGCGGAAAGAAACTGGTGGAGGGGCTTCCGGAGGGCTCACGACCCCCAAGAAAACGACCAAGTCGTGGCGCGTGGCCGACGGGTTCGATGAAATGGACATTGTCGTGAGCCCTAGCAAAGGGCAAGGACGCAGCAGGAATGCTACCTCAGTCGCCTTGCATGTTGGCGAGAGAACACCAAGTAAAGGCAAAAGGAAACGGCCGCCAGTTGACAGCCCCATCATGGCGTTGGAAACGCATACCGATAGCTTTACTAGTAGTAATGGCAAGCCGGAACCTCCAGCACAACATGCACCGATTGTGGTCGCGCCACCCCCTGCTGTTTCTTTTGAGGTTTGCCAAATCTCTCCTCTTTTGAGTATTATGCTAACCAGGGTCAGTTTTTGCAACTTGTGCTTGACCATGGCACCCAGCAGCCCACCTTTGACATTTTGTCTCGCTTCTCCTTTAAGGATGAACCAGATACTTCCTTCTCTGCCATTATATTCCAGAGGATACCCTTGATGGGAAATCCTCAGCGTCCAATGCAACTGCTTGTGGATTTTGCAAGTCTCATGGTGGGTATCTGGACTCGTTGCCAAGCCGAGCAGTTTTGGGAACCCATCAAGTATTTGCTTGCCTTGATCTCTTTCACTTTCTCGCTCCACGCCTCAGAAGTTGCTCCTTTTGTTTTCCCAAGCCTTGCTGCACCAGCTCAAGCAACAATGTGCACGTTAGCTGAGTGGCAACGCCGTATACGAGAAGGCGAGCAGCGACTAAAGAATGACGAGTTTGAGTCCATGAAGCAGCATATCAAAATTGTCGATATTCTGTCTGTTTTCTATACAAGTTCGCTCGCTTGTTCTACTGCGTTGGATGAGACGGACCCCGAAGCCGAGTCCAAGTCGGCGGTCTTTTGGAGCTTCATCTCGCCCGACCTTGTTTATAAACTTTTAAGCCCCAAGCAGGAGCTCCCTGATATTTTGGGAATGCTGGAACTCCTGACTACATCTTCGCTTCCAGACTCGATCGGGCCCATTGCAGACGAGTCAGAACCTTCTGTGGCTAGTAATGTGATCAACCACGTTACGAATAAGCTTACCGATTACCATTTATCGGTTGCGACCCGTGAGCAAAAATGCACTTTGCGCTTAGCTGCTCTACGAACACTGATTGCCTTCTCTCGCTATGCTTTCGGCGCTATAGAGCTTGCGTCCCATAGTCTTGTGCTTCCTCGCCTTGTGACCTGCCTCAGCACGGCCATAGACGAATTGTACGACCAGCCTATTCCGTCAAATGTTCTACCACAAACATCTGAAACAGAGGACTCACGGTTGGGATCAGAAGCTGCTTCATACTCGGCAAGCCTCTATCGAATCATCTTCCAATGTGTTTTCTTGATTCATGCTTTGGTAACAGGCCCTGAGACCGCGAACATTGCCGAAATTGGCCAGAAGCTATCCATGGCTCATGGTGGAAGTCAGCGATATCTTCTCGCCCTGGGAAGACTCACATTTGCCGAGGAAGATTTGGTGATGGAAGCTGGTATTGATGGAGAGACAGTCGAAGCAGCCCATGAGCTGCTTGAGCTGGCTGTGACGCCTGATGAGGGCGAGGTTGTCAGCGGAGCATTTGGGGACTAACATCATGGGATACTGCATCTCTGGCGTTTGGATGGATGGCGAATTTGAACTCATGATTGGGCTACGATATTTATACAGCTACTGGTGGTTGATTGGCGTTTGGAGATAGGAATTAGACAAGATACCACGAGGGGAAAAGCAAATTTCGGATACAGTTTCAAGGACTATCATAGTTACCGGCCAAAACTGAGATTGACCGCGTCTTTCTTGGAACACTGCACTTATCAATCTTCAACACGACAGATATACTTCTTGAACACATCCATCATACCCCAACTCCTTGCACTTCAAAATCACACACCACGTACTCTTTCTTACCCATTGTACGAGACGTGAACGTGATCCCTGCGTTTAAAGTTAGCCCTTAGATTACACTGTCACAATTGAAAGACAACTCACCAATGGTTCTGAGTCAAGTCACCGCGGTCCTCCATGGTTCGCCAGCTCTCCCAGTTCTTATCTGTCTTGTCTACAGAGGTAGTCCAGATCTTTTGCCCCCAAATGACATACTTGAGGTTGAGAGTATTGCGGTTCTTCATGCACCATTCGGCGATCTCTTTACCGGAGAGCGTAGCAGACTGTGTTATCCCATTAATTTCAAGACGCAAAGAGTTTCATGGAAAGGACGACTTACACCACCGCTGTCAGAGCACATGAAATCAGTGGCCAGCCCACAACAATGATCAGAAGACCCGGGACAAGAGCAATCCCTCTTACACCCAATCTCTCTCACTCTCCCCGGAAATGCAGCAACGACCTTCTTCGACGCATCAACAGCAACCTGCTTACAAGCCCCAACAGCCGGGATCGTCGGGGCAGAGTACCCGCCAAAGCCAGAGCCAGCGGCATTGCAGCACTTCATCTGCGCCGGGCCAGGACACTGGTTGCTGGCGGAGCTGCCGGCACAGTCAGAGGTCCAGCGACAGTTGCCTGAGTTACATGTGGGTTTGGAACAGCATTTTATGTTGGCGGCATCAGCTAGGCAAGCTCCGGAGACGGGGGTACCGCCAGAGGAAGAGCAGGCTGCCTCCGTGATGCAGACACCGGGAGTGCCGTTGGGGCCGTAACAGGGCTCGTTGGGAGCGGAAAGGGATAGGGGAGTGAAGAGGAGGGTGAGAAGGATTGTGGGAGTTGTGAAGAGCATTGTGATTATGAGTGATGAGGTATGCTTTGCTTGAGTGTCTGATGGTTGCTTGCTTTCATGTTAGGCGAGATGTTGAGTTTTCGTTGCTCCTTTATATAGCCTGCTGAGATGATCTGTATCTTTGTTTCTATCAAGCTTTTGCAAGTCATGATCGTCATACAATGTTTCACGCAACATTTGGAGGAAGCCGCCCAAGTTTCGAGTTGATCATCCTCGTGTGTGACAGCTTCCAAGCTTAAGCCAGTTCTGTTACTCCTCCCGTGCGATCCTCCAATCCGCAGTACTTCTGATATTACCATGAAAATAGCCGGTTACGAGGTATTTTTGCGTCAACCTTGTACAGTTGTGTCTCTTCTTCCAGCTGGGTTGAAGATATGTCCACACATAAGACGTATGGAGCTGGTCATACGACTAATACCGCAGATGATCTTCTTCAGCTCTTCTGTATTTGAAGTTCAGAGTTATCCCTACATATTCAATGCACCCAGTTTATGTTACGGTGATCGGACTATCGTCGACCCCCTCCCCGACCATCCGGTCGATCATGGCGATCAACAACCGATGATCATACTTGGCAACGCCGTTCCGTCGCGGCCCGAATGGATAGTACGAAGTCAATACCTCACAGCCATTGAGCTGAAAGCGGAAATTCTTGTAAATGCAGCCTTGTTTAACTGGATATACAAGGAAGATTTAGACAGCTTTGCGTAGGTGGCTTGTTTCATCTTGATAACGGTGCGCAGGGAGAGACGGAGTCTTGACCAAGTTTAAGCTTACAGAGAAACATGAGCACAATCCGGAGCACCGATTGGATTGATATTAGGCGACGCCGGTAAAGAATTCGGCCTCGAGGATGAAAATCAGTTCAGTTAATGACGATCTCTGGAGGACAGCGATCTTAAGCTTGAGTGTTGATGTTTCAAGCAGTTGAGACAGTGTAGCAAACATTGACGTAGCTGCCATGAATTGACACGAGTCGTCATGGCTGTCTTGAATAAAACGGTCGCCTCCTATTTTCGTAATTCGTATTGAGGCGCGTTCGCAATGCTCAGCTTATGTCAACCGCCAGACCGCATGTCGACAAGATGATGTGTGAAGTCCACATAATACTCGCTCAACAGTGCAATTTTTTTTCATTATTGTAATCATTTCCATCTTATTCGTAGAAGGAGGGGACAAGGGCCATATCAAGTTTGACTTTACAGAATTACATGTCAATTCCGTGTTAAGTGAGGACTGTCGCGTGATGCTATGCAAGGGAGTGAGTGAGGCATAGTACATCTTTGGTTCGCTTGTTCTTCGACCCAGGCTACCATGTTAGGTTCACTCGTGAACGGGATAAGTGAGAAAGATACAAGCTCTCGGAATATGTCGAGTTTATAAGAAGCCCAAAATTGCAAGCCAAGAAGATGCTAAGAGATGAAATAGCCAACGGGTTCCCGCGCACGCTGCTCAGGGCAGGACACTATATTACCTCCCGGCAAGTCTTCCTAACATTGGAATGACAATAGAAAAGGATCAAGGAATCGGATCCTAAAGTGACCCAAGAGCAACCAACCAAGCCCAGGGGCAAGTGTTCCTGGCCGTGGGGTAAGGCTGAACGGAGTCTACTCCGACATTGTAGCAATTTGAACAGCTCCACATGCAACAGCTGCCCCTGTTACAAGATTGTGCGTTAGTCTAGTTAATATTTGTAAAGAATATTGCGTGATATGCCCGCCGCTGAGGTTATTCCCGATAGCCGCGAACAACATGTGGTGATGGTATCACTCGGACGAACTGTGGCGTTCAGCCAAGACCAAAGAGATCCATCTGATGGATCACGAACTTTGATGGTTTCGGGGAGTTGATCACATCACTCCATCAATAGTCTCCAGCCAAGACGGACGCCTTGACCAAGATGAAAAAGGACCGGCTCTTCGGTTCACGGAAGCATGATCCAAACTCCCCGTTGGATCCTCCCCCCACGGTATCTTGCTTTTTTGTAACTTACTGCGGTATCATGCTCCAGCCACGGTGAGAAACGTTGCATAGCATATGCATCTTCGCTCAACAGTGGACGATCGGAGTGTCGAGATGAGAAGAGACAGTAGAGTTACATTGGAGCCGACAGTCCGGAGGCGCCGAACCCTACATCTATCTTCTCCCCGGACCCCCACGCGCGCGGTAATCCTTGGCAAATGTTGCAATCTTTGAATCAAACAAGCTTACTCTTCTTTATAGCCACTCGTAGTTGAAAGAATGTCGGTGCCTAGGTTTGCGAGCTCCCCTAGCTAATAAAACGTCATGGTACTAAATACCGGCCGGTCGGCTTGGCGTTGACATATCATCCGGAAATGTATTTTATGGTTCGATTACACAGACTAGCCTTGATCAATCCAGTGCAGGAAAGGTCTGAAGTAGTAAGGCGGCTTACAGATTAAGAGAAAGTGAAGATAGAGTCTGGGTTTGACATAACAGTAGACCAGGGCTTTGTTGTCGCGAGTTAAGCTTGTTCTGACGCCTTTGAACTAATTCAGGACAGAGTTTCAAGTCTAATGTGGACGTTTTTTTATCTAATTATGAGAAAGAAACGATAGTAAGTGGTAGTCAAAGTGGAAGTCATCCACTAAGGATGTTGTGACAATCTTAAAAGTATGGGTATAAGTCAATCTTTTTGTCAGTTATTGGCAGCTATGCTGGAACCCACACAAAAAGTACCTTTTA
This sequence comes from Fusarium sarcochroum, assembly GCA_013266185.1. Taxonomy (NCBI): domain Eukaryota; kingdom Fungi; phylum Ascomycota; class Sordariomycetes; order Hypocreales; family Nectriaceae; genus Fusarium; species Fusarium sarcochroum. The sequence continues at coordinate 144,038 of JABEXW010000100.1, read as the reverse complement.
TGCCTATATTTTAGCGAGTTTTCTTCAAGCAGAGACCAATGGCATTCACCCTCTTCAGGCTATATTTCCTGACATGACCTGTTATCGTGACAAGGTCTCTCACCCCAAGGATTCATCCAACACATGATATTAGAGCCTTTGACCTCATACCTCCCACGAGTGACGTACTCATCCACGGGGAGGCCGCAAAAGCCACATGTGATGTACTGTGCATCAGCGGAGACAACTCTCCTTGGCAACATTGGATCAATCCCTTCAGCTGAAGCTTTTTTGCTTGCGTTGGCCAAGAGTGAAAGTGATCGATGCCGTCTTACCCACTGATGCTAAATCCTGCCAAGAAAGAAGCACTAGGACCCCTGTTTATGGCGCAATTTCTCCAAAAACGCCGATGGTCCGCTCTTCTGTAGAGGGAGAGCGGGAATAAGCATTAAGGAACAAAGTAAAGTTGGCGGGCGTCTTTATTTGTGTTATGCTTAATTGGACCCTCTCTGGATTGCGGCTCTTTGTGACACTAAACTCTAACCACCTCTGAATGTCTTCTTGATGAATATGGCTCACCCGATGAAATACCTACTCTCCCACTCAATCATCTTCGGCTGTCGGTGATTCTCCCACGACAGAGGCAAAGCAAAGGTCAGCAGAATCCTCCCACGGCCGGGGCCCCAATGCGCCAAGAGTCTGGGCATCTTGGCAGCGGAGCCCATAGAGTTGAATCGAGTTGAGCCCGTTCGTAGAGGCGTTTCTTGTCATACGAAGCCAAGCGTTGCAATGGAGCCCCCTCTCAAGGATGTCGCCAAGTCGATCTTGTCCACAGCAGCTCCCCGTTGAGTCTGGCAAGGCAAGGCCCTGCGAAGTTTCTGCAACAGGTACTTGGCCGATCCCCCTTCGCTGGTTAGGATAGCAAGTCTTGGCTTGGACGTGGGTTTGTGCTCCTGGGTAGAGTAGCATCTGCAATAAAAAGTCGAGTCTGTCCGCGCATGGATCCCAAGTTCAAGAAAAAGAGTGTTCCAGTGTCTCGGGTCTCTCGTCCTTTACCGTTCCTCACCTTGTTCAGACCTTGAGTTTCATGTGGGAAGGGTCCTGAAAGAACTCTAAGCTCCTTCATGTGAGATACCAGCCTTCTTCCAAACCTTATCTCACTTTGTGGACACGGGAGCTTATACTCATACATCTCAGACAACCAGTTACTTGCCATTGTCGTCCCCTGGGCGCTATCGACCGAAATATGGCGATCCCCTCAGTCCTCAAAAAGGTCGGCAAGCTCCTGTCGCCTCCGCCTTCAACATCTGAAGATGGTCGTGATCAATGGAACTCACGAGCTTCCTTCTTGCTCGCGGCCATGGGTGGTTGCGCCGGTATGGGAAACCTTATTCGATATCCTTCTCAGGTGTACAACAACAACGGCCTTCAATGGTTCATTCCATACCTCATGTGTGTCTTTCTCATCGCCATTCCGGCCCTGATTCTCGAAGTCAGTATTGGTCAGGCCTACCGCGGTGGCTCTGTCGTCGCATTCAACAACATCAACCACCGCCTCAAGGGATTGGGTTTCAGTCTACTGTACATTGGCTTCATTGTCAGTCCTTACTTCGTCGTCAACTTGTCCTGGATCATGATCTATTTCCGAAACTCGTTTCAAAGCCCCCTACCCTGGGAAGGACGCGCCGAAGAGTACTACTACCAGGATGTTGTGGCGAATGTTGATGCGATTCCCGGTAACATAACGTCCGACGGTGTTCAGGACTATGTCAAGTATCCTGGAGTTGCTCTTATTGGAGAGACTGTGGGGTGGACTGCGTTTATTTGGTTCCTTGTCTGGATCTCCATCTTCCGTGGCATTGGTCAGACCGGTCGAGTCGTCTACTTCACCATGGGTTTGCCCGTTGTCTTGACCATCATCCTTGTCGGTCGATCAGTTTCCCTCCCCAACGCCGGCCGTGGTGTCAAGTTGTACTTTGGCGAGTGGAACGGTGAGAAACTGGCTTCTGGCGACATCTGGCAAACTGCCGCAGGCCAAGTCTTCTTCTCAACAGGTGTCGGTTTCGGTTACTTCAGTTCTTATGCATCTTACAACCAGAAGCACGCCAACGCTGTGATGGACTCGTGTCTCATCGTTGGTAGTAACGTTCTCTTTGAAGGTTTCGCTGCTTTTGCCGCTTTTGGTGTTGTTGGTTACTTGGACATGATGCCTGTTCCTGGAGAGCGAATTGGTGCCTTTACCATTGGCTTCCTGACACTGCCTACAGCTATCACTGAACTGCCCGGGAAAAGCTTCTGGGCGTTTGCACTCTTCTTTACTCTTGTGGTGCTTGGATACAGTTCTGCCTTCGCTATGGTAGACGCCGTGGTCACGCTTGTTATGGATACTAAGCCCAAGATACGCCGCGAGTGGGTGGTCACTGGTCTTGTGATCATCTCATTCCTCATCTCGCTCCCCTTCTGCACTCAGTTCGGCTACGCTCTTCTTACTGGTGTAGACCGTTGGATCAATGACGTGGCCTTGGTATTCGTTGTCTTTGGCGAATGTGCGTTCTCCACGAGCTTCTACCGCTGGAGGGACGTTGCTGGCCAGGTTGGAAAGCCAGCTTTCTATATCTGGAACTTTGGCTACTTTGGTGGCATGGTTCTTGGTGTTGCTGTTGCGCACGCTGTCATGGCCGAGGCCGGTGCTGGAGTTGGCTTCGGTATCTTCATTATCTGTTCAATCGTGTCTTGCATCATCGCCAAGACACCTGATTCTATACCTCCGGCTCTCACCTTTACTCAAGAGCAAGGTCGCATGCGCCGTTTCATCGGCAAGAATGCTACTCTCTCCAAGGTCTTTGGCGACAATGTCTATCTTACTCGCTTTTGGTACATGGCCTTCTACTCCGTAAGTCTCATCATCACACCAACTCTGCTTCCACTTACTGACTCAATCAAACAGGGCCAGCAACTTCGAAGAGATCTCAATGTCATTGTAGCAACTGGAAATAACTGGAGCATCCCTGCCTTCTGGCCTCTTCTCTTGCGCTTCGTCTCTGCGCCAGTTCTCGCCATCATCTACGGCTTCGCTTATCCAGCTTTCCACCAACTCCGCGATGATCCTCTCCACATTCTCGGCTTTGGTCTTGCTCACATTTGTTTGGTCCTCATTGGACTTGGTGTTCTTGTTCCTCGATGGTACAACACCATCATTCCTCCTGACCGACGTGAGGAAGGCAAGCCTCCTTATGCCCCCAACGTGCTATTGGATGGCGAAGAGCCTCGACGAAGCGATTCTATGGAGGCTGCCGAGGGACTTGAGGGCTCTGAAGGCGATAGCAAAGAAAAGAGAGCCCAGGGTGAGATTTAGTCTTTATGGACTCGAGTATAAACGTGGTACGTGGAGGTAATCTGAAATGAGTTGCATAAACGAGATATGGCAAAGAGTTGTTTTCGGAAGGCTGTTGTTTCATACCCTAGTCATGTCCTTCATATTGGACTTTGGTTATCTGTCCCTCTTGTTCATTTCCCAAGGGTTGTGAAATCCGCAATACGAGAGCCAGCTGAATATACTTTCGCGGGTAACAGTTGTTACCACTGAACAAGACATACAATAATTCATCAAAAAGTGAATCGGGGATAACATTTTAGAGTGCATGTCCCGATATAATCGCTGGATTAGAAGCTAGAGACATTTGTAATTGGGGCTCTATTGGGGCTCTATTGGTATTTCCAGTCAACGGCGAAAATATACTTTCAATGGTTTGCTCAAGGAACGCATTGTTTCTCTCTTATCTAACGTTTACCCTTGACTATGGTGACCAAGTAGACATGTGCACCTCCCCCTTAGTAATAGTGGTAAAGAGGAGAATGATACTCCGTAGCTTCAAACAAGCTGTTCATCACCTAGACCACGCCCACCCTGTTTCCTTTCAATCCCCGTACTCAAGTACCTCCAGTAGTCTCGGGGACCTTTTCGGGTTTTCGACCATAGACCATATGGCTACATCTCCGTCAGACACTCAAGCTTTTCATTATGTCAGGTTGGAGAACTCACGCAGTGAAATAAGGCAGCGCTCTAGGCTCCTTGAGTGCTCTCCGCATTTGGCTGACCAGAACCGTCACTTGCTCTATAGACCAGCCCAATATCTCACCGATAGGAAAGATGGCAAACCCATCAATCGAGGTATCTATGAAGGCACCATTATAGAGTCCGACCTGCTTCAGTTTCTTATCCTGTGGCCAGCCTCCCACGGGCAACTTCCATGACTTAGTCACAAGGTCTGTGAAGCCAGCCTCTCGCATGTATTCCTCTTGCCGACCGTTACGGGCGATCTCCCAGGTTCGGCCAGTCTTGCGGCCGCATTCGAAGAATAGTTGATACCACTTTTTGAAGATGTGGTCCTGATCGTTCTCGATTTTGGGGTTCTCGCTGTGTGTTTCGATATCGATCTCAAGACTCTCGACCCAGCCGCCCGGGCGCACATGTTTATAGGCTTGGCGGTAAAGCTTCTTCCAGTCGTCGATCGCACCGTACAAGTAGCGTAGATGGATAAAGTCAAAGTGGTCTGTCTTGAAAGTCCAGTCAAGCTGGGCATCGTCGATCTGAAAGATGCAATTTGGGGGCACAAAAGAAGGTTGAACCGCAGAGATATCGGTGCCAATTACTTCAGCGGAAGGATACTCGTCGGCCATATCACTACAAAAGTTAGAAAGTATACTTTAGTAGTGTATGTAGACATACATTGCCCATATTCCTGTGCCGGTACCAATGTCGAGAATTTTCTAGTAGCATTCAGTCTTGTTCCTTGATCAAGTTCGATCAACATGCTTCGTACCTGTGGGTTCTTGTCGATGGGCGCCAAATGAAGCTTGTTGTCTAAGAGAATCAAGGTAAAGTGGTGTCTGAAAAGAACTTAAAGTCAGTCGCCGATTCATAAACCCAGTACTGGAGGAGTCAATACAGGATGTCCTGGCCTTCTTGGTAATCGTCATCGGTAGGAGCCCTGGAAATAATTCGTGAGCTTGATATATGTTAAGGCATCGGTAGCTAAACTGACCAATACTCCGTTGTTTTGGACTGCTGAAATGGTCGGCCGTTGATATGTCGGTACTCGAGAATACTCGACGTAATAGATGCTGTCGAGTCGCGCAGACTGTAATTCCTCGGTCAGCCATTCATGCTTTCGTCTTGTAGCGATATTGGGATAGAGCCTTGTATTAGGATTGGGCTATCGCTTACCTGTCACCGTTGACGGTAGAGTTGTCGTCATCGTCCATGCTACCGACTACTTGAGGATCCTATTAAGTGACGGTCAGAAACTTGGTTCGTTGCTCGCACAATACCGCCCAAAAGGCTTTCAACAAGCCAAGGGGGAGCTCCTGATATCGTGTTGAAGGCTTTCAAAAAACTAACAAATTCGATGGGATCTAGATTAATTGGCGACAGAGACTTTTGTCTCTCCTTCTCCGGATTTTCGGCCATGGTCGCTTCGTCTTAATACGTCTCGTTTGAAGATTTAGCTGATCGTTTAGCAGTGATGTGACGTAAAAAGAAGCACTTCAGTGAGGCTGTTGAGAAATGGCGGTTGAAACTGGCGGTGATGACAGAACAACGGGTTGTGATCCAATATAAGAGGCTCACATTCACCATTCACGGAAGGAGAATCAGGCGAAGGTAAAGTCAAGATCTAAGGTAGTAGGGTTCGTCCATATGAGGAAGGAAACGGGGTATATACTAAAGAAGGTACTACGAAACCCTCAACAGCAAGCGATAGGCCTGAGCCCCCCATTATGTCACATTGCAACTGCTGGAAATGACTGTTTGTGCAGAACACGCTCGGTAGATCGTGATCCATGAGCTTAATGGTACTCGAAAGACGGGGATAATGAACCTGCCAAGGCAGAGAATTCCCGACTGCCTATCAGCATGAATACGACCATTCTCTCGATTGCCACGTCGAAGGATAAGTGGAAATTGCACCATAAACCTCCAGATTTGCCTCTATCCTCCGAGACTTCACAGAACATAGGCGAGCTTCGTGTGCACAGGCAGTGTCGCAAAGTCGCGGACTTAGTATACCTCGCCTCGCGACGTTTCTCCATCTTGAGAATCTAACAGGGCTCGAACGGTCTCGGTTCTTGTTTTCGACCATCCCTAGTCGTTCATGATCGTCAGAATCCTTGTCGTTTAGTATTCCCGGTCCCTCTCTTGTCTGATTGATCCTTTCCCCCAGCAAGAACCCGAATCTAGACATTATATGTCCTATTGCGGCTGTGATACCATCGGAACGTGCATATAACCATCTTCACTACTACCCCTAGACATATCTTGAGGCTCGAAACAAGTTCAGCTTGAAATACTTGCACCTGCGTCTGTCTTAAGAGGTATATATACCGCAGTACGCCGGTGGAGTAGCGGAGTGGGTGGGGCCGTACCCCGCGCCGGCAGCCGGGGGTTCGGCGGAGACTCCGTGTACGAGGTGTTCAGGGTCATGCATTCATTGATGAATTTGTTCTTTCACATTGGGCTCATATTTGATACTACAGTATCATCGAACAGTTTCACCGCGGATAAATAGTCTTAAAACTTCGGTTTCCAATCATTCCGCCGATCAAAGCCAACACAGTAGGGTTGCAGTTGGACCCTTGTGTGGCGGCTTGGCTGTCAATGAGCGGGAGGCCCGGCATATGACGATTCGTCATTTAGGCTTGCATGATCTTGTGAGGGGTTCCTTTGCTTTTTCTCGGTTCTCGCTACATATGCCCTTGGAAGACGCGTAGCTGTCTTGTGTCATAATGGCAATCAACAAGATCCAGCAGCATGGAGAAGTGAAACATGGGTTCGTCAATACCATAATGACGCTGGTTCTACAGCAGAAGATGTTTGAAACCCATGTATAGACCAACCTACTCGCTAGCAGTAAAATCTAAGGCTGGCTCTAATGTTCATCTCAATTTGTGCATTGGCCACAACCCCAAAGACAGTGGTATCTCCTCCTTCATGCAACATCCACAACGCTACCATGCATAGTAAATATTTATAAAAGTCCGCTTCCACTTTTTGATCTATCCAACTCATTTAGAGTTCTCGATGGCGGCTTGACTCTCCAGTAACGCTTTCCTCGTACTCAGTCAATCGCAACGCTTCTTCAACATCATTGACGAAGTGTCTCTCGCCTGCCATTTCCATGATACCGCTGCTCGACATTAATCGCCAGACATGATGATCCTTGCGGGCCGGACCTCGGGAAAAGTAGACGCGTACTCCTCGATCAGTGTAGTTACGCACGATCTCGGTAAGAACCTGTGTGCCTGAGCCGTCCATGGAGGTAACGCCGTGGATGTCAAAGATGACATTTCGGTTCATGTCGAGGCTGCGCAGACGCGGGAGAGCTGGATGCGCTTTATTTGTGCCGTAGAGTTCCAGCCGACGAAGTCGAGCCTTGAGCTCTCCAGTGTTGGCAAAAGTCAAAGGCTCGGGAATCTTGACAATTAGGCAGCCTTCGACAAATTCCAAGCTAGCTTTGTCACCTTCGGCATTTTCAAACCGGTTCGTCCCAGGGATTCGGCCCATGATCTGGATTCGTGGTCGCGTACTATGCTTGATGACCATGAGCATCGACAATCCGACACCGAATGCCATGCCGAGTGTGAGCGAGTAAAACATGGTCGCAAGGAAAATAACGGCCATGAGGCCCAGCTCAGTCCATCCACGAATCTTTAGGAAGAAGCTAATGTCATGGGGCGCCTCTTCAATCAGTGAGTAGGCCACGACAGAAATCATTGATGACAGGACGGGTTTCTTCGTAGGGTTAGCTCAGGCGACTATAACGACACGTTGATCCAAAACTTACCGGCAAGTAGTAAAAGTAAGGCAAAAGGAACAAAATGGACAGCAAAGAGATGATGCTCAGAAACATGGAACTGGCGGGACTCTTGCCTCCAGTACTCTTGTTGACCTTGCTTCGACCGTATCCGCCAAATGCAGGTAAACTCATGAAGCAACCACCAACCATGTTAGCAATACCCAGCGCAATCATCTCTCGATTGGCGCTCAGCTGAATGCCCTGGATGGTCTCACTTGAGCCCAGACTCTTGGCTGCTACGGAAGACTCAAAGAAACCGAGAAGCGCAATGAGGAAGGACGTTGTCATGGCACTTCGAATGTGCGGCATGTGCTCCAGCTTGAAAGGCCATTGGAACGCAAGCAGTCTGCCGTTGGCGGCCTTGACTGTTCCAAGGACCTCAACGCCCTGGTTCTCCCAGTCGAGCTGCCAGCAGAGAATGGCTGACACAACAACGACAACGAAGCGATCCGGCATATAAGCGACACCAGGGTATCGAGGCTGGAGGCGGTTCTTGATCTCACTAAACATTCAGTTAGTGTTGTCAGGGGGGAAAGCCACGAAAGCGCCACTTACCGGCATATCATGATGACTACAAAGCTAATTCCAGCAATGGCGAACGTCAAACCATGTACCTTATCAACGTTGCTGATCATGAACCGAATCTTGTCCACAGGACTGCCGTGGCTCACGCCCGCTTTGTCAGCCAGATCAGCAAGTCCAAGCTCGGGAATAAGCTGGTCGACAGCAATAACGAAACCAATGGCACTAATGAAACCACGTAGAAAAGGCTTGCTGAGCACGCTGTCCATAAATCCAAGTCTTGCGAGGCCGGCAATCAGAACCATCGCACCCGCCATGCCGGCGACAATACCACAGATCTGTGCATGTAGTAGGTCGTTGTCTTCATCTTCTCCGGAACCGACATTCTGCTTGACAACAGTACCGACAAGTAGAGAGCCTGCAGCTTCCGGACCAACAACCATTTGTGGGCAAGATCCCAGCAAGGCGTAGATGAATGGATTGAAGACGAAAGCGTAGAGACCGTGGATCGGAGGAACGTGAGCGAGGTTCGCAGCGAGGGAGAGGGCCATCGGTAGGTAGAAAGAGGCCATGGTGATAGCTGCAACGAGATCGCCTCGGAAATACGAAGCTTTGTACTGGCGCATCCAGTTCAAGCATGGGACGTAGTACGCGAGATACCTAGTCAATTAGTTAGCAGGTCATTTACCGATTCCACGAGTCTTTGGGCGCTTACATGAAGGGTGTGTCCTCGAAACCAGCTTGTTCAGCCAGCATGCTGCTGTGGCCCATCGTCTTGGTTCGCATTCTCCTCTTCAACCACTTCTTCCAGTCCTCATGGCCCACGATTGTCGTAATAGCGTTGTCCAACACAGGGATATGAGTACCTGATCCTGCAATACTTTCGGTGCCATCCTCGTCGGTGCTTCTCATGGTCAATGTCGGGCTCTGGGGCCGCGGGCTAAAGGTGCCATGGCTGCACAGCCCAGGGTGCGCAGGATGGATACTCCCCCGGCGCTGGCTCGATCGCTGATTGTTGCCGTCGATGAGAGGCGTCGATTCGTTGGCGAAGATATCGCTGATAGCGGCCCGAGAGCCAGGTCCGGGCGAGTCTGGCGGTGATGCGACGGGAGCACTCGTTGGGGAACCAGGACTTCCCGGGCTCGATTGGTCATCCTGACCTCGACCCTGCGCGCTGAGAGCTTGACGAAGAGCGCTTGGTTGGGCAGGACGATGGTCGGTCCAAGAGTTGGTGCGACTGTGTGAGGGTCGTTTCGCCATAATTGCTGATATCGAGTCGCGATTTTTCTCTGGAGGAAACTCGGCTCGGGTCTGGTGTTTTCGGGGACTGTTTGTATGTATGTAAATGCTTTCAGCAATCTATACTTGAGCTTGGCTCGAGAGTAAATCCTGTTTCTGAGGCTGCAGAACCCCGACCAACTACCGTCGGCGGATGAATGCCGAGTTTGATTCCGACGAAAAGGACGCGACTGGCGATGACGAGCAATGCATGGAGTCTTGGCTTGGACCCTGCAAAACTATCAACTCACGCGAATTCGGGTCACGGTAAGAAAAAATAAACAAAGAAAGAAAGCGGAAGAGAGAAAAGTTGATGATCAAAAATTCATGCCTCGCTAAAGCTACCTGACAGATGAGGAGTAAACTAACCCAAGCAAGACCCCCATTCCAAGGGTTCCCGTCTATCGGTCAGGTCCCCTTGACATTTGTGTGTGCAATCATCAGCAGTTTCGCATCACGGTGCCATCCAATCTCAGATCCGGTCATGCATCTCAACCAATCAGGGGCAGCCGTTGTGAAATGCTACCCACGCATACCCAACTTTTACGGGGCATTTCAGTGACATCACAGCCCGCGCTAACCCCAGGTGACTTCCATCTGGCGGGGGTCCACCTTCCAATGGCCAACTTCGTGTTGTTCAGCGATCCCTGCTGTTTGTAGGGGCTGGTGGTGGTCAAGCTGATGCCGTTAACCCGACTTCGGCCGCGAAGGACGGACAAATTCTCATCAAATAGGTCATGTTACGCCATGAATTCTCTTGGCTGAGTCAATGGAGAGTTACGGTGTAGTTTCACAATTCGCATTGATTGATTTCAGTGAAGTGGGGGACAAAACTTTGTGCTTTCAAATTCGGTAATCTCGCTCAAGAAATCACATCGCCAAACCCAACTGACTCGTAATTCATGACGAGATATGGTGGTGTTACATAATTAGAATACCCTAGATGCACCGACCTTTCTACACCTGCTCGTTCACAAACAAGCCTGCCATACCCTGGCCTGTACCGATACACATGCTTGTCAACAGCATCTTCTTCTTCTGCCGTCTGCACTCAGACAGACCTGTCACAATCTGTCTGGCACCTGTAGCGCCCAGTGGGTGACCCAACGCGATGGCTCCTCCGCGAGGGTTAAGCTTCTCTGACGTCAGACCAAGCTTGTCCTGGCAGTAAACGGCCATGGAAGCAAAGGCCTCGTTGATCTCAACAACATCAATATCATCAAGAGAGATGTTGTGCTGAGCGAGAAGCTTGGGGATGGCGATGCTAGGGCCAATGCCCATGATGCGTGGGGCAAGACCAGCAACGGTAGTACCAACATACTTGGCCAAGATAGGCTGGCCCAGCTTGATGGCAGTAGATCGCTTCATCAACAACACAGCGGCAGCTGCAGGGTAGTTAGCATCAGAGCTCCAGTCGATAGCCTTCGCGAGAACTTACCTCCATCAGTGATTTGACTGGCGTTACCACCAGTTGTAGCGCCACCCCATTGAGGGAAAGCAGATCGAATCTTGCCGAGACTCTCAGCAGTAGTACCCGGTCGGATACCCTCATCCTGGGTGAGGGTCACCTCCTTCTCCTGGCCATCAGGACCCTTGATCTTGGTGACGATGGGCACGATCTCGTCGGCGAACCAGCCAGCCTTTTGCGCCGCCTCAGCCTTCTGGAAACTTCCGGCCGCAAACTTGTCCATTACATCACGCGTTACACCAAAGTCCTTGCTGACGTTCTCGCTCGTCCATCCCATGGGCTGCATGCAGTCAACGGCCTCCTGGCTTTGTGATGTAACGGCCTCGTCGAAAGGCTTGTCAAGCGCGTCGCCACCAATTGTCATTTGTTCGGCACCCATGGCGATACCAACCTCGATTGAGCCATTGATGATGGAGTGGGCGATATCGGCGGTGGCCTTGAGGCCGGAGGAACAGAATCGGTTTACGGACGAGGCGCCGGCGGTGTTGGGGAAGCCAGCAGCGAGGGCAGAGGCGCGGACCTTGTAGGCGGCCTTGGAATCGGAGACCTATAGGTGGCTGTTAGTAATGGCTCAGTCTCGTAAAATCACAATGTGACATACGTTTCCGAGGCAAATATCCTCAACGAGGGCAGGATCTAGGTTCGATCGTTCCCGGACTTCCTTGAGAAGAGCGTAGAGGATGTACTCGAGAGATGTGTCCTTGAAACCACCCTTCTTGGCCTTTGTGAGCGGCGTTCGTGCGGCAAGAGTGATGACGATGTCGTCGGGGTTCTTCGATTGACTACGGTACTGGTATCAGTATGGTTGTTTTGTATCGCCCGTTAATTCTGGCACTCACATGCTGTTCAGAGCTGACCCGGGGGCCAGGTGCTTGATGATGGAACCAATGCGTTCAGCGGCCATTGTGTATGAACTGTGAGTTGACGAGTCTTGTCAGGTCGGTTGGTAAAGTTGAAGCGACGACGTGACTGTCTTTAAATTAGGAGAAAAAGAAAAAGATGCCGAGGCCAAGTCCATCATGGGAGGGGGTCTGGGGTATGCGATCAACGGTAGCTGCAGCGGTACTTGCAACGGGCGTGTCCAAAAAGTGTGGGGTTGTACCGAGGTAGGCACAAGATGGTCCATTTCCCGAGGCCCCGGCATGGTTACCAAAAGCGCGGGGGCTGGGATGATTACATAAGGTAATACGAGCGAACTCGGCGCCAAATGCAGACCAACTCATTATGGAACAGCTGAAGCTTCAACTTATCGTCGCATACCCTAGACCGATCTCGTCCACGAAATGCTTCATTCGAGATACATCCACTCTGATGTGGTTTGATCTAACTCAACGTCTTTAAACGTCGAATCCTACATTTCGTGGTCCATATCGCACCTTTATGCATCATCGAGGAAACCACCTTTTGTCGCGCGAGGTCAATGAATGTCTCAGGCACCGCAAAGTCCATCAGCGACTGGAATGCAATTCAAACCCAAACTGCAGAGATCAGTCAATGACTGTTCTTCTTAGTTGGCGAGACCCATCCCTACAAGGTCCCGACCCTTGGTTTACTCAAGTCTAACTACAGCCTCCTCGAGATCGCTCATCTTGGAAGCCCATCGTGCAGTTCCAATGAGGGCAGAAAGCAAGCCCTTTCTGTCAAACTACACCATGGACGACCATATGAAGCGTCGCGATAGTGCTGATCAGTCTTGAGTGTAAGACAAAGCATCCGCCAGCCCGGTCAAGTCACAGATGTACCGCTTCTTCCGCAACATGGCTGAGATCTGATCCACAGGGACCTGCCGTAGTGCGGCTTTCGTTCCTGAATTACGATAACAGGCCAGTGAGAATTGCTGGATTCTCCAAAGGCTTTTTCGGGTGTTCCTAGTGGCTTGACGTCTGGGCCGTGGCTTGACAGTTAGTCTTCCTCATCCGGTCAAGACAGTCCAACAAGCAACTCGGATAGCTTCATGCCACATCCATTTACGGCGATTTGCCACGAGCCAGAGTTCCACATCCTGTAACACTTGCTCTTACTTGGGGGTCCATAGCTGGATGACCGAAGTTTCGCGGGATCGTTCTCTAATATGTTCAGGCCGTCGCCTCAACCTCTCTTAGTTTCGTTTGTTCTTTTGATCCTTTTGTCGTCCGTTTCATTCATTCATTAGTGGGCTATACGTTTCTCTCACACTCTTTAAGATCTTCCGGTGAAAAAACTTTTTCGGCCGTTGTTCTCGCTTCCTTTGAACTTCCATTTAGTTGCCTGCTTGCCAAACCGAGCATCAGACCAGAGCGTGGAAAAACGACGACGCTCAAGGACGAACGAGACGAACGAGACGAACTTTGCATTGTGTGCAGCTGATACTGTTACAAACCTCGACGATATCTCACTCACTCACTCACTCTTATTGAGACTTGGATGATCTATCTCTGTTCTTTTATTGTACAGCTTCTTATCCACAACATACTGTCTTGGTCTTATACTTGACGATCCCTCAAGGACACACCTCGATGGCTCTCTCAAAACAACTCCTGGCTCTTTTACTGGCCAGTCTTGCGTCAGCCACCCGCGATAACAAACGAGGGCTCGTTTTCGTCACCAATAACGATGAACCCAAAGACAACAACATCTGGGTCCAGAATGGTAGCGATATCACTTGGTACTATAACTACGGCGACAAGCCTTCAGCCATCTACAAAGACATACCCCAGGAACAGTTCGAATTCGTGCCTATGATGTGGGGTGTCAGCTCCGACTCAAGTGACACATCCTTTCTCCAGAACGTCAAGAGCCTCATTCAAGACGGAGTCAACATCACACATGTCCTTGGCTTTAACGAACCTGATGCCGGAAACGATGTTGGCGGAAGTAACCTCGATCCCAAGGTCGCCGCCGAGGCTTGGGTTGCAAACTTTGAACCCTTGGGCGAGATGGGCGTCAAACTTGGTCTCCCTGCTTGCACGGGCGGATGGGGTTCTATGCCGTGGCTGAAGGAGTTCCTCGGAAACTGCACTGAGATCAAGAGTGGAAGTGGTCCTAAGCAGAATTGCACGTGGGACTATCTACCTGTGCATTGGTACGACAACTTTGAAGGTCTGGCGTCTCACATTGGTGAACGTCTTGCTGAGTATGTTCTTCCCCCCCTTATAACTCGAGAATCTACTGACGATCTATCGACAGATGGCCCAATGCCTCTATCTGGGTTACAGAATACGCCTACGCACATCAAGACCCCAATCCGACCGAAGCATTCTTCAAGCAAACCCTCAAGTGGTTCGACGAGTCGGACTTCATCGGTCGATACACTTATTTTGGAGGGTTCCGCTCCGACGTTTCCAATGTTGGTCCTAACGCCGCTTTCCTCACAGCTAGTGGCGGTCTGACAACTATTGGCGCGCAGTATTTGGGACTTAACACGACGGGTGAGAACAGTGCCTCGCAATCGAAAGTGAGTCTGCCAAGTGTAGGGATCTTGGCATTAGTATTGGCTGCTGTGGTTAAGACTGTTATGTAGAGTTTTGCTAGGATAGATCATATGAAGCCATGTTGCATAGGGCGTTTTTTGAGTGACTAACAAATTCACTTTCGTTACAGATGTTGGATATTCTGCTAGGGAGATATAGGTATTGTGTATGTGCATGTCATGACAATAATTCCTGTTCATATTTTTATAATTTGTAAGCTCTTCATCTTAATCTTCAACGGGGATTGCATTCAAAAAAGTTCACATAAGGGCGAGTGAAGTCAATGATAACATAATGCATTTCGTGCCAGCCATTTATAGCCGGACAGCGGGATATCTATACCCTTCAGGAGGGCGTAATAATGTAACTAAAAAAGCAAAAATGATATCAACAATTAGCAACATAAAATGCAGTGAAATATTAAGTTTCGTCATGACCCTTCCCACTCATTGAAATATTCTTCAGTTCATGAGTCCCCTCTATCATTAACTTTTCGAATTATCCCCCTCAAAAATGTTCATCAGATTCGATTCATAAGATTAAGCGTCAGTAGCCGCGAGGCCTTGGGGCACAATGTGTCGGTCGACAGGTCCTCGGGAAGTGCTTCGCTTTCCAAGAGACTCGCCAGTGTCCTTGCGGGAGAATGATGCCCAGGTCTTGAAGCTGGACAGAGACATAGTTCGGGCAAGGCGTCCGGCGTCCTCACCACCCTGTCCCCAAACACCACGTCTGACAGGAGCATCCTCAAGAAGGTGGAAGTGTCGCTTGGTCATCTTCCAGAGCTCAATACCAGCGACGAACACGATGGTGAAGCCAACAGAGAGGGCCCACTCCCAGGTGATACCGGTGTGCTTGAAGAACTTGTGGTTGAGGACGGGGATGTAGACAACAGGGAAGACAGAAAGACCGCCAATGATGACGGACCAGAAGAGGAAGCGGTTGGAGTAAATGTCCTTGAAGACGGGGAACTTGCTGTCATCATCAGGGTTGAGACGGAAGACGGAGCGGCGCAGACTCTTGAACTCCCAGGCTGAGATGAGGATCAACCATGTCAGTTCAGCAAAAGTGGCAGCACGAGCCTTGAACACGGGAACACAAGCATCGGAATATCTCTGGTTGCACTCCTCACCCAAATTACCACCGTTGGCGCCGTAGACGATGATGCAGAAAGTGCACATGGTGCAAGCACCCATGATGATACCGTAAACAATCATGTCCATGATGATCTGGTTGGTGAAAACACCTCGCTTCTTGTCTTGCGGGGGCTTGCGCATGATATCCTGAGCACCCTGCTCGCGGCCGAGTCCGAAGGCAGGGAACGAAGAGGTAGCCATGTTGATCCAGATAATCTGCAGAGGTGACACAGGGAACACGGAGAAGCCGCTGTCGTCGACAAAGGCAAGACCACAAACCAGGAGAATAACTTCACCGACGTTGGAGGTCAACAGATGGAGGACAAACTTCTGGATGTTGTCAAACATGCGACGACCTTCGCGGATGGCCGAGACAATGGAGTTGAACTTGTCATCAGTGAGCACGATCTTGGAGGCAGACTTGGCGACGTCAGAACCAGAACCCATAGCAATACCGACATCGGCGCGAGACAGAGAGGGAGCATCATTGACACCATCACCAGTCATAGCCATGAAAGCACCACGACGGCGGAGGGCGTCGATCATACGGGTCTTGGTGTCAGGAGCGCAACGGGCGATAACCAGGGGGAGCTCCTCAAGAGCATCGATCTCTTCATCAGTCATTCTGTCAAAGTCGGTGGCCTTTTGAACAATGGATTTGGCGACATGGTCAGGGAGAATACCGAGGTTCTTGGGAATGATACCGACTTCCTTCGCGATAGCCTTAGCAGTCTCGGGATGGTCTCCAGTAAGCATGTGAACACGGATACCAGCGTTAGAACATTCGGCAATAGAGGGCTTGGTTTCGCGGCGAGGGGGATCGTAGATACCAGCAAGACCGAGGAGAATCAGGCCCTTCTCAACTTCAGCACGAAGCTTCTCATCCTCAGCGGCAGAAGAGGCCTGCTTAGCAGTGAAACGGCCATCCCAAGGGCGGTAGGCAATAGCAAGAACACGCTGACCCTGAGAAGCGAGGCTGTTCATCTGATCAAGGACACTCTCCTTCAGGTCATCAGTCATGGGCTGCTGGTCAGCTCCGGTACCGACGTAGTCGCAAAGATCCAGGACACGCTCGACAGCACCCTTGGTGAAGACCATAGACTTCTCAGTCTCGATGATAGAGCCTTTGGCGGTATCGGGGGCATCGTAAATAACAGACATGCGCTTGATGGAGCTGTCGAAGGGGAACTCAGCGGTTTGCTTCCAGCCTTGACTCTCGAGAGTCTTCTTTCCAGAGTTGAAGCGGTGGGTGAAGATTTGGAGAGCAATCTCGGTAGGCTCACCGGTAACCTGCCACTTCTCTTCTTCATCATCGTAGCGGACAGTGGCCAAGTTGCAAAGAGCAGAAGAGAGCAAGAAAGCCTGGAGTTCATCGGTCATCTCACATTCGACCTCGGGCTCGGGGGCCTTCTTGGCCTGGGCGTTGTTCTGGTTGAGCTTCTCATCGGGAACATCGAACTTGAGCACGGCAGCACTTCGCTCGCGATCGTAGTCACGAGGAGCCTCCTTCTCTTCGGGCTCGGCCTCGTTCTGCTTGGAGTAGGTAACTCTGCCCTTGGTAGGGTCGTTGGGACTCTGAGAGTCGCGGACAGTGTAGATATGAGAAGAGGGGATCCAGGCCTTGCGAACAATCATGGCGCCTTCAGTCAGCGTGCCAGTCTTGTCGGAGCAAATGTTGGTAACTCCTCCAAGGGCTTCAAGAGCTGAAAGATCACGGACGACAACGTTGGCCTTTCGCATGACAGTGACGGCGACGACCATGGTGATGGTCAGGACAGCCACAAGAGACTCGGGAATGATGGCAATACCCAAAGAAGTAGCATAAATAATAACCTCGTTCTTCATGTCGAACTTGTTCACAGCAAACACGACAATGGCGAGAATGATGGCACAACCAAAGAGAACATAGGCGAGAGCAGAAAGCTTTCGCTGCAGAGGAGTTCCCTCAGTCAGACCCAAGAACTTTCCAATGACATCGTAGGTTCGCTTGGAAGCACCAACAAAAGGCTGCTTCTTGCCGTATTTCTTGTAGTTCATGGAGCGACCAGCCTTGCGCGTCTTCTTGGAAGTAGAGGCAGCGATCTTTCCGACTTCAGTGAGCATACCAGTAGAAGTAACAATGCCGCGACCACGGCCCTTTCGGACAACAGTGGTGGCATAGGCCATGTTGACTCGATCACCGATACCGATCTCATCCTCGGACTCGACAGGCTTCTCGGTTCCAGGAGCAGTAATGTTGTTTTCGGTAATCTTCTCGACGGGAATGGATTCGCCAGTGAGCTGACCTTCCTCGCAGGCAAGGTTCATGGCTTCAAAGAGACGGAGATCGGCGGGGACAGTGTCGCCCATCTTAAGGAGTACAATATCACCGGGGACGACTTCGGGGCTGCGCAAGATTAGCTTTATGGCATGTCATGTTTTTGCGTGTAGTGACTTACTTGGAGATGACCTGAGTCTTTCCATCGCGAAGAACCATGGCGCTGGGAGAGGAGAGAGCTCGAAGAGCGTCCATGCGCTTCTCAGCGCGGTACTCTTGCCAGAAACCAATGGTGACATTGAGAACGATAACAAAGACAAGTACACCACCTTCGATGTAGTCTTTAATACCGAAACTCAAAGCCATGGCAAATGCGAGAACCTGTCATTGTGGGTTAACATGCTGTTTCCTGGCCAATTGCGTTGGTGGGAAGAAGAAACTTACAATAATCATGGCATTGAGCAATTGCTTGGTCATGATGCTGTACCAAGGTACAGTACCACCGACGTCGAGCTCATTCTTTGGGTATTGTTGCTGAGCTTCAGCAACTTGTTGGCTTGTAAGACCCTTGTCGATACTGGTGCCAAGGGCTTGCGCCGTCTCCTCAATTGAGAGGAGGAACGGATGTTTGGGGTACTCCGCCGCCATGGTCGATGAATTGAGATGACGACCAGGAAAGGGGAGGAGGGCGGGAGGGGAAAGCTGGAAACCTTTGTTTGTGTTTCTCTTATGCTTGTTGTGAATGCGTGGGTGTCGATGTAGGGGTGATGCGATATATGCTTTCGCGAGAGTATGAAAGATAGTTGATAGACTACCTAAACTTCATTGACGAAGACTATAATGCAGGCAATTCTTGATAAAGATGCAAACAAGCAACAATTGAATCAAGATGTTCGGGATATGTGAAATGAATGGTGGCTATTAAGAATGTACAGTAGAGGTACTGTTGACTTGGAGATTGATAACCTTGGGCTTAAAGGAACAATACCTTGGCGGGGTGCGGGGGAGGAGGTCATATATACTTGTCGGAGAGACTGAAATCTTGCAAAACTCCGTCATTAATAAAGACCCATCAAGGCTCAATCGACGTGAGTCGTTGCCAGGCTCGGGGTCTCTTGGCATGAGTACATCCTGAACCCGACCAGCGGTTTAGATCCGCCTCCTCCCCACACACTTCGGAGGGTATCCCATGTTGCCCTACCAATCCCTGCAACCAGAAGGTTGAGTTTAGTCTCCCAAGGGTGTTGAGCCTCTCAGCCATCAGCCTACTGTAGGCATTTAGCCTAGTCGGTCGTGGCGTGGGGCTATCAATGGCGTACGGTCGTGCCCGGGACGGAGTGAGCAAACGAGTCGGACAGCTCCGTGACGTCAGTTCAAATATGCTTAACCGTATTTTACGCTACAAGTGCCGTGAAATGCAGCCTGCAAAGAGCCGCCTTTTACTAGGTCTTCCCAGATGTAACAGTGATAGCCTGGATGTATCACCAAGGCATTGAGTTGCTACCCGTTTACTCAACTGCGATAACTCGGCGTAATTCTTCTAGATTCCATCTTTTTCCAGATCCTAGTCGTATTACCATCCCAAAACTTCAATCACAATCACGTACCTCGCCCGGGGCCGGTAAAAGAGTTACAGTATCGTGAGACTGCCTGGTGGTGTGCATAGTGGAGATCTTGGCACCTTGGCATCTTGGCGGACTGTGTAAACGTGCAACGCGCTTAGAGCACGGAGGGTAGACAGCGCGAGAAGAGAAGACTTGCAGTCAACTTGTGAGGTCATTGGTGTGCATAGCAAACCTGGGTTATGGCATGGTTGCTGTCGCATGGATCCTTTCGCAACGGTGCAGCTTCTGTCAAGTTTACCGTAGTTAACGAGCACTTTCGGCATTCCCCTGGCCTTTCGATCATCATGGGATGGTTGTTTCAACGGCAGCCATCATCATAGTTAACCGTTGGCGCATGGCTTCGATTGCAATGCAAACCCGGTCGGGGAGCCAATTTGATCGACAATGGAGCCCGTGCAACATACCGAACACGGCCAATACTACTATTCATAAGATGCCCATGCTGTCTCAAAAGTGAATCATGCCCACTGAACCACAACTTCTGGAGATTGTCAACTCTTTTACAACTCGTTCGGCATTCTACCACCGTCCAAGAAAGAGGACCTGCCAAGTGACAGAACACACGGTACTCAACCATGTTAGCCAAGGCGACAAAGCCAAGAAAACTTGCAGCTAGTGCTCAACAAACCACCATCTCGCCTAGAGTCTGAATGCATCAAGGTTCAGCTGGTTCATTGTACCTTGGCGCCCAGAAGCTCGTCTGTCTTGGCGGTCGTCGTGATAGCCTCCAATGGCGAAGACTATCTTGGCGGCTCTTGGCGCTTGAGCAATGACGCGTATCCAATCGATTCTCGGAGGGTTAGGAAAGATACGCCGAATTATCAAGCGTCCCCCCCACTTGCCTTGTGACAATCCAGCGTTGTGATGTTCTGATCGCCTTTCTGCGTTGAGGTTCGTCTGCATCTCTGCAGCGTGGGGTTTCTTTTTTGTTCTGGTGTGGAGGGAGGGCAGGTTGCAGAAACAAGAAGAAACGGCGTTGAAATGAGAACCCTTGGCAGAGTCGCTCGTTTCTGGAACAAGTCTAGAGCAGGCTTGGCCATGCGCACTTGACTACGTTCAATTGGTTTGATGGTCCTTCGCATGGATCGCCACTCCCTGGTCTGCCCCTCCCCCCAAGACCAACTGACCTTGCGCTTATGTTACTTAAGGTTCTGGGCACTTGCGACGTTTGCACTAAGCTTATCGGCTACTCAAAATGAACCATGTCACCTGATCCACACGTTCTGATCCATTGTCCAATAGCTTGTGATGTTTTGATCTTGGCAAGACTGTGTGTTCATGTTACGTCGGGAAACAGTAAGAATGCACGCCAAACCCGCGTATTTTATTCTTCTTCCCTTTCGCTTGTATTGTAATTCGTTGTGAGACATGCCGCATTGATAAAGTAATGTTTGCATCCCGTTTTCGACTGCTCATCACTTCCATGCCGGCCGTTTGTGTCCCACCTTTGTTTTTCTGAGATGCTCTTTTTAACGTTGTCCACGTGATTCTTACTTCTCAATCAATGGCCAAGATACCAGGCAGTGCTTCTTGTTTCTGTTCACGTGCCTTTGCCATCTCTTCGGTCTCGCCGGATCGCTAGTATCCCTCCGCCTCGGCCTGCGCCTCCGATTTTTGTAGACCCACCTCCGCTCCCTTGACGCCAAGACATTATCGTACGAGTCACGTGTTCCGCCGCGGAGCACCCACTCCTTCTAGTGGCCCCGCTCCGTTGAGTCTTGGCGCAGCCGAGTGGCGGCATCGGGCTTCATCCTCCGGCACAAAGTCTCCAAGGGCCGAGGAGGAGCGTCTCCGTTGTCCGAAGGCAAATATGCATGCCTCCGTTTGTGTGACTCCTCGGTGTGCACCGGAAGTCAAAGTTGGCCATTGAGCATTCGGGTAGGTACGGAATGCCGGAGAGCTAGCTGATTGAGACTATGTTATGCAAGCCATTTGATGTCGAAAGACTGATTGGTGATAATTTATCTCTTAACTTCGGGATAAAATCTCAGTACGAAACACTAATCATTCAAGGTTTCGAATGGTGATATGATATTTGTCAACTCATTCTGCATGTATACCTAACGCTGGAGGAGCGTAGCATCGCGAGCGTGTGAACCGCCAGTTGCATAATGTTTGTTATGTATGTAAAGGCTGATTGAAACTTTAGTACAACATGATTAGTATGAATAATGATAAGAATAACCGAATTTGTTGAGCTTCATGTCTCTACACGCCTTGCATCTGCGGGTGGTCGACGGATGGTTGCCCCAGACCCCGCGTTTTTCCCGACTAACCGACCGGCATTGTGATACTTGTGCATCTAGAGAAAACGGCCATTCGCCATTCGTGTACTGTAACATGTGAAACAATTTGCAAAAGCAAATACCATACATCCGATAACTTATTCCGATGGACAAGCAGGCAAGTAAGTAGCGTTATGGCGGTAACCGCGATAACCTTTTGTTACCCTTGACAGTTCCAAGGATCACCTTCATATCTAGTCCCACAACGCTCAAATTTCATGATGATCCCAAACAGAAAATATCCATGGCTGATAAGATCTGGAAACAAACATCCGCCAATGTGACCTGCCAGGCCCCAGTGCCGTTGGGTTAACTCCCCGCGCTCGTTGAAAGATTGCAACTCGAAACGACCACCCACTGGCTTTGCATTGCATGCCAAGCAGTTGAGGAAGCTTTGACGCACCATGACTGAGACTCCCTTGTTGTACGAAAATCACTGCCCGCTGCGCTGTTATCACATGAGGGGGTTGCAGCATTAAACGCAGCCAAGCGTTTAACGGTGGGTTGTTCCGTGGCGGTACCGTATCTATGCTAAGACTTGGAAAACGTGGGAGTTGGCAGAAGTACTCCGTACCAAGAGATAAATCCTAAGACCGTTGAAGTCAAACGGAGATCATTCAACCAGATCAGATCAGCCACGCAAAGTATTTTTGTACCGGAACGTGTTTAAGGTTGCCGACGTCACTGATTAAACTGCTGGTAACTCTATCTGTTCGCGAACACTGTATCGGCCAGTTCACTTAACGTCAATATTGACATACTTACTACTAATTACCCTCTTCATATACGATTCGAGCTGAACTCAAATATTGTGGAATTCAGCAATGGTTGCTTGGTTATATGCCCAAACTACTGCGAGTCCACCGCCAATCTGCCATTCGCACCCATGATGCCAATGCTTGTGAGCATGTGGAGACAAGACTTGCTGGCCAAGACCATCACCAAGGTTTAGTATCACCGTATCTTTGACATCATCCTGGCAGGCCAAGACAACAGCTTCTGACTAACATAGAGAGATGTAGCTCTAACGTACAATCCTCGCGTGCCTCGTCTTGGCCGCATTTAATAAACTGTCTACCCCGGATCAACGTTGCGCAAGCTCCGCCAAGTTGTGCCCAGCCACCATCTAACACTAAGTATATTACATGCAGTTTACTCAATTCATGATCCAAGGTCTGAGCATTATGGATCTTGTTTCATGGATTTTTCCCCATAGGCACATGAAGTTTATAAGCTCAGCAAAATGGCAAGTCTATAATTCTCTTATCTGAGAAGCTTATTATTGAATACAGCAATAAATGGCCGGGATGGAAAACGTCCATACGTATTAAAAACACTCACTTGTGTCATTGAGTTTGTCTTGATTAGGTATTAATGCTCATATCTTCTATTACTGTGTGTGCCTTCTGTGATGGACTAATTATGCGCGATACTAAGCAGCTTTTAACGCAGGATGCAGCGAACTTGAAAATGAAGCATCGATATGAGGATGCGTGATAAGGCTCAAGTAGGCGGGAGAATATTTGTCAGTTACTCTGAGACTTAGGCATATCTTGGTGAATTATGGAGATGACGTGGTGGGCCTGCGAATTAATAAAGAATGGCAGTGCCAGCAGTGTCAACAGTCAAATTGCTATCAAACACCAACAGCCCTAGACGCGAATGGTCTCTTCTTCTCTTTCATATATTGCAAACTCTATCAGATACATGTTATTAACGCCGACGAAAATTTGCCAACGAGGTCCGCTGCGCTTCGAGACACAAACAAAGCTCGTTTGTTTTTGCCTGCGCGTTGAATCAAACCTGCCAGTCAAACCCTGAGGAACCAATAGGAAGGTTTCGTACAGTCCTTCATAAGAGACCAGTGTGTTTCACTTCTATTCGTCACTACCTGTGCGCTTCTAGTGAAGGCACTCACTTGGTGGGTGAGACATATCTCGTCCTGAGCCCATCCTTACCTTTTCTTTCCTTCTTCTCCAGATACCTAGACAATGGACATCAACAACTGGAACATGAGCGCCAAAAATTACCACTATCGGGATCCCTGCGTGGCTTTCATTGCGTCCCGAGAGGTGTGTCTACAGCGGAATTGTACGCGACACATGGTTTTGAACATTGGGAAACTAACGAAGCTATTTCTTAGGTATCAAGTAATCCAACAAGCATCCCTGGCCTATTCCAAGTCGTACCCGCCGAAATACTTCTCGAGATACTTTCCTACACCGACTCGGTGGATCAGATATGCCTAGGACTCACCTGCAAGGCCCTGTTCAATCGAATTTGCCTGCCAGTCACCCTCCAGATACCGTCGCGAACCTGGCACAGAGACCTGTGCAAGGGTGATATCAAGTGCTCCCTGATTGGGGGACTGTTAAAGCGCATCCAACCTCTGACTACCCAACGACGACCCAAGCGGACGATGGCGTTGTGTTATGATTGCCTGCGATACAGACCCAAACAGACACTCTACTGGAAAGGAAAAGAGGTCGAAAACATGAGGTCATTTGATCGCAATGCCTGGAAAAGTGTGGTAGCGTCTTGGTGTACGGGTGAATCGATGCAGTGTCCAGAGTGTTGGCTTGAGACTGAATTGTGTTGGTTCCTTGATTGACTGGATGTGAGGTCAAAACAAAGGCTGTGATGGAGGGAGTCGTGTAGGAACAAGTATGGATAGGTATGGAAAGGATGTTTTCGGTGCTTTACTAAGCTAAGATTGGCTTGACTTCCTGGCAGGGGGAGAATCTGACACTCAAGTTGCTTACGAATCAAGAACATAACCCAATACATAATCATTCAGCCTCCGGCAATTACGGACCCCAAAGTCTCCAACCGATCCAATCCATGCAAATAATATTAACCGGTTTGGCAGAAATACCCAAAAGGTACAAATATACCAGTCGAACCCAACATGTCGGCCTCAAGTGCGAAACTTGAGTTTGTCAGCATAAGCCACCCGGACGAGATCAAAAGTCGACGCAACAAGCGCAAGGTCCATCAACATGTGATGAAACCTATAGGTCTCTCACGAAGGAAAAAGACACCAAATCGGAATACTAGATCCGGACCAAGCGCCTCTACAACTTCAGCAGCCCATCATGATGGGGTACCAGTCCTTGACCAGCATGCCGACGTATTTCAAAAACCATCTATGCAAGCTCTTATCCCGGCTGCGGATACTATACTCTACTATGGAACCGATACACGAGCTAAGAGAATGGAGGCCTTCTGTAAGTTTCATTTCTGATTAAGTATCATCACTCACACGAAACAGTGCTTCGACCAAATTCATCTCTGTGCGGAAAAGTTAGAGAGATTTGTTTTGCTATCGGTCTCATAAACGACGCTGCTTTTCACCTCGCACTTGCAGAAAGTTCCCTCTACGAATATGGCCAAGTCGAATATCTCCACCCAGGTAGCGAGAACTCGATGGCTTTAAAGCACTACAATCTTTGCTTGCAATTCACCAACCGAAAGATCCAGGCTGTGGGAAACCAGATGTGTGATGGTGTTCTCATCACTGTGATAGGCCTTGCAAGCTACGATGTAAGTCCTTACTGATCACATTGAAAGCTATAAACTAACCTGTTTGCAGATGAGTATAGGCAAGCTCGAGCGTTATAGCACACACCTGGCCGGTTTAGAGACGTTGGTGCGCAGCCGTGGGGGCGTAGAAAAACTTCAATCATCATATCTTGTGATGTCTTTAATCTGGTAAGCCATGAATGCAATTCTACGTTTGATTTCGTAGTAAACTGACGATTACAGGTCCGATGTTATAGGTTGTTTATCATTGGATCGTCCATCTAGATTCACACCTCCCTCTTATCTGTGGAAACCTCTGGAACCATTGACAATCAAAATCAGTCCTATGCTGAGCGAGATCACATATACGTTGATCAATCGCTTGCCACAGCTTTCAGAGACCTGCTCGGTACTTGAATCGCTTGCAAGTGTTGCGAAAGCGTCTCAGCACGGCCAGGACCCGAATTACAATTACTGCCTTACTATTGTGCATAGTTCATATTTTCTTCTCTTAATGCCGAGAGCCGAGTCCCTGGATGCGCCAGAGATGATATCTGGTGAAGCCATAATAATTCACGAAGCTATCAGATTGGCCGCTTTGCGATTCCTGGTTACCGCCGCTGAGTACACTCATCACACTACAGGCGCAAGCCATTCACGTAAACCTCAACTTTCGGACCTACTCGAAAAATACGGACACTCATGGATTGGATTTGCGGAGCTTCAGCTGTGGATATTACTTGTGGCTGCGGTGACGGAAGAAGGCCAGAATATGGCATGGCTCACCGGTCAAATATCCTTGATGCTGGAAGAGCTCAGCCTGAATTGGAGCGGTGTTAGGCATGTCTTGAGCCAAATCGCTTGGGTCGACGATGCTTTCGAAGCGCAGTTGGGTCAGATCGAAGAAGCTGTACATCACTACAACTGTTCGAAAGAGGCCTAGTCATGTAATGTCTGTATGTGGCTCATAAATTCATCTCTAGATAAGACTTTACTGACAACAAGTAAGCCCTGGGTGGGTTAATATTGCAAATGAAATTGCATTAGAATATGATCGTTCACGTGTGCAAGTAACAAGCCAGGCTAAATAACCAAGACTTTACCTAACTCCAGGTGCCTAAAATATGCTCTAGTTATTATGATAACCTATCCCAAGGTTAGGTAGGCGTCCTGGTTATTTACCGGACCACCTGCAAGCCTCAGTCAGGGTGGGTTAAAATTGCAGTGAAGCTCGCCACATCCGCCATCCACCACGATTTATTATTTTCTGCCGTCAGCCTATCAAAAGTACTACTCTTCGGCAGTGGAGACAGCCCTCCTCGGGGTGGGTTAGAATTGCAGTGAAGGTCATGGTTTTTAGTTTTTACATCTTTTTTCATCAATGGCATGCGACGACCAACTAAGAAAAGAACACCCAAACACTCAACACCCTAGTTAATTCTTGATCATAAGACTTCCGGGGACTTAGCTTGAATTGCTGTTATTAATCATTGATCAAGCTATCGACAAGGGGAAGGTTGGAGGTTTCTCCTAGCATTAGGAAGGCCACAAAATATGATCGAACGATCGGTGAGAAGAGGCGAAAGATTAACAAACATCATGAGAATGTTTCGAATATTGTTTGACCGTTTAACAGAGAAAGGTCATAATCAAATATATTCCAGTGCTGATACTCTAGGCCGAGGACGCTGTTGTAAACACCAATGTTGTTGGCGCACACCCTAGGCAGAGCGGTCAACGAACTTGATGACCTTCTGTCCTGTCTTACTCAGCTCAAACCCACTGGTTCCATCTACAAAAGTGATTTTGAATCTATACTCGTTGGATACATAGACGTTAAAGAACTTCCTCATGCGGTCAATAACAGCCTGCCTACAAGCTGTATCCTCGATCCGCTGGCCGCATAGCAGACGAATTTCTAGAGAGATCTCCAGCGATGGCTCCATTTTGTCTAGAATCACCTGCAACTGGAGGACCTCTAGTTCCGGTTCGGATAATAGAGTGGTCAGAGTGTCGAATCGAGTGTCGAATCCATCCCACATGAAGCTGAAGCGCCGGTCGCGGCCTTGTAGTCGGAGAATACGGAAATATGGCCAGTCAGCCTGGGAGATGAGGGAGCGCGCTTGCTCTGGGAGGCAGTGGAGAGACCCAACATCACCAGTTAGATACCGGATGACGGGGTTGCGCAGACGCGTGAGCACGGTTTGTGCGATGATGCCCGTTTCTCCATCGGGAAGAAGCTCTGGGATTGAGTCGCCCTCGGTATCAGTATAAGAGAGCGGAAGAATCTCAATCAGTGTCACACGCGTGTCGATAATAAAGTCACTATAGTCTGCACCTGGGTCAGAAGGAGTGAGATCTGGGCTACTCACTCCATATGGCCCGGCTTCTGCACTACCTAGCACAGAGCAGATCTTGACTGGACCCAGGACAGCGTAGATGTGTGCTCTTTGGACCACAGTGAGCCCTTCCGATGTGTAAATGATCTTGTCTAGCTTGATCTTTTCTCTTCCCTCAGTTAGGGTTGAGATGTGGTGAACAACTGATACAATTTGGCTACCGTCGCCTGTGAGGACGTTGACGTTGAATTCTTGCAGTAGATGGACTACTTCAGCAGGAGGAGTGTAGTGTCCAGCAGCTAAAACAGAAGCGCCGGCGTTCTCCATGATTTCCAGTGTCAAGTCTAGAGATCTATATACTCGTGAGTGATGCGACTCTTCTCTGTTGTATGCTTGACTTTCACATACCTGTATAGACTGCCGCCGCAATGTGTCGTCAAGACCCAGTCTCCGCGCTTGATGAGACCGGTGTTCTTCAGAAACTCGCCAAAATAAGCTCTATGCCGACGGTTTTCGAGTGCGTCCGTTGCAAAGAACAAAGGCCTCGATAGAGTACTTCCACCGCCGGTGACGCTTGTGTAGACATTGCGGCGATACGTGTTTTCCGGGCTAGTGTCATTGACGAGTCTCTCGATGACGGTGTACCTGAGAGTGTGAGAACAAGTTGGATTATCGATGGAATTACTAACAAGTCTTTCTTGCGGAGCAATGGCTGTGTTTTCAAGTCAACTTCTTCAGCAACTAATGCAGCTTTCTCACGCGCAGCGTAGATGGTGTCATCATCTGGCGGATACTGGGCGTGAGAATAAAAAGGGTGCATCTTCGCGACGGACAGCACATCGGCCAAAGAATACGTCATGCTGGGAGCCATGAGGGACAGCTGGAGACGAGATATGGTATAGAGGTAGTTGTAAGTGTGTGAAGAGACCCAAACGTATGGGGTTGGTCCTGGTAATATCTGTGGCTTCCCCTCAATAGGACCCTCGCTCTTATACGAGTATGAGTACAGAACTAGCCCAGATACCATCCAGCCAGGCCTTGGTAAGAACAGTGGCTGTCAAGCAAGAAGTGGGTGGAGGTGCCTTGCTCTGACAGCCCCTGTGGAGACCACCTCAGATTAGTTAGACATAGCGAACAATTCGAGTGGTGGTGATCTCGTATACTCATCTCATTCCAAGTGCCGTGTCTCGGACCTGTCATTTTCGGGTGGGCCAGTTGACTCTGCATATGTAAGTAGCCGTGACAGCAGCATCACAGCATCCAAACACCGTCGAATCGGGGGTTTGGGTGGTGCCAACAGGTAGGACAGGAAGACACTAGCAGAGGACAGGTTTGAGGTTTTGTCGAGGGAGATCGACGTGACTAAGTGGGCCGAAGACGGGACGGCAAAGGATCAGGGGTCCTGTATATCTCCGTGTCTAAGAAGGGAGAGACACCCTATTGGGAGCTGGCTTCGGAACCCTGAACTGCCAACTAAGACCAGTTACGTAGTGAGACACATCGCGAACAACCAACACAATTCTTATGTGAGATTGGGTTTATAAACTGGTTCAGCTGTCTACTACATTGCGCGCTTTGCCCCTTTCAGATGTCTCGACCTTGACTATCAAAGGGACATGCATCCCACCGTACTCTCCGAAGGTGGCGTTCTGGATCCTTGATGTGGTTCCGCGCATGTAACCAGCGGCGGTTATCCATGAGAATGATAGATCCTTTGGGTAGATCCGACGATTTGAGATGTACCGTCGAGTACTCCTGTACTTCCTGCAGCAGCAGCGCCGATTTGAGCTCCTCCAATGCACGTCCGGCCCGGTCCGTCAATGGCGTGAGAATATCCTCCCTAAACCGAATCATGATCGATTGGCGGTTTGACATGAAGATACTGCCGGTGATGTGTCTCCGCTCCGGATCCTTGATAAATTCAGGAGGTATCTCGATACGGAACTCGGGGGCCATCAGCGCCTCCCTGGTCGCAGGCGAGAGCAATTCACTGAGTCTCTCAACATTCATGACAGACAGGGTGCCACCCCCGCAGCGATCATGCTGTAGGACTTGCAGTGCAAAGTACCGCGGCAAAGGGTCCTCATAGCTGCAGTCGGTATGCCAGGGGAACTCATTCATGGTTTCTGAGCGTGCCTGATGATTGCCCGTCTGAAAGGTAGTCTTATTAGGCCGCACATCCCAGAACCAGCCGCGCGTCGCACTATGCGAAATGGGCAGGCGATGATTATGGTGCTCGTGCAGGCTGACAAGGAGCTGCTTGAGGTAATCGCTCGAGTCATCCGGGAAGCACAGGCGGATTTTGAGCATGCCGGTAAGTGCAAGCTGTGACGATACCCGGCTGACATGCTCTCGGTGGTGGGCAAAGGAAAGAGAGGGAGCGTCCAGGACCTGGAGCGTATGCTGTGAGCCTAACGTGGCATGACAGCGGATTGCTTGGAGAGAGTAATTTGATGCGTAGGAGCGGAGGGAACAGGTATGACGCGCAAAGCGGTGCATGATGGGCGAGGTAAGGTGAGGCAAATAGACTATGCCTCCCCATGGGACTCTGGGCTTGTTATTAACGGCCACATGAGTTCGTATACGGACTTCGTCTTGACTCTGTTGGAAGCCGTTTTCCTTGGTTAGCTAGTCTCAACATCTGAATCACTCTGTGCGGCCCTCCTGCTCCGCTCTCCGGTTTTGGTACGCCCGCTACTCGACCGGGGCGAGGATGAGTACATCTATAATGTTTCTTAGATCTTGCTTCGGAGACATGGAGTACCAGGGTTGATGGTTACTCCCCTTAATACATGCTCACATAAATAGCTTCACAACGACACCTCTCGTCAGCTATCCTCTCAGAGTCAGCTATCTCATCCAGCAACCCTGATCTTCACAATGCACACTCACCAGCTCACGCAAATTCGCATCGGAGCCGATTCTCTCGACTTCGCGCCTGTCACCAAGCACACCATTGATACGGCCGCCTTCGCGAGCGAGGAAGCCCATCTTCAGGAAACAGTCCTCAAGCTATGCCCTGCGAACCTCTGGCATCACGGTTCCTACGCCGCGGGGTGTCCGCGGCCTGTGCTTGTCGATGGACATCACCAGTTGCAGATGCAAAACTTGCATGAGGCTTTGACAGCCGCCATCACAGATATCGTGCAGCGCTGGTGGAGTGACACAGAGGCCCGGTTCCCAGAACGCATGCCACTGGAAGCCGAGGAAGAGGAGATGCTTCAGGTACGTCGGTCCCCATTCCCTGTCGTGACTACAACAAAAGGGCTAGAAGTGATGCGTCGCACAGTGGATCGAGGGCCAGGTCTCGATCGGCAACCTGCCACAATTCTCTCAGTGTCTGGGTTCTTGGCGGCCGGATTTCCTGGTGGAAGAAAATGGGGACCGCGAGGAGAACTATTGCATAACCGAGATCAACGCCCGCTTCTCCTTCAACGGATTCATGCATGAGGCGTACGGCCAGGAGGCGCTCAATCGGAGCGTGCAGGGTGAGACGAGCGAGCTGATCGGAGCCACGAACCCCGAGATGGTAAAAAATACTCATACCCTTGCCGCATAATGTTGAGTTCTGACAAGATTGTAGATCTTGCAGGGGTTGTTCAGCTTGTTCAAGCCCAGCTATCCCCTGTATCTACTCAAGGGCGCTGAAAAGGGCATCGATATCCACATGTTCATCGATGCTGTCTGGCGTCGCCTTGGCATCAAGCCGCGATTGATCACGCCGACGGACTTGAGATTGTTCCCGGATGGGCGAAGCAAGAGTGGCTACCGATTGTGCTGTGTCGTCAAGGGTCATGATGATCCGACGATTAACAGTTGGAGGTTCGCAGCCAAGAATGGCGAGGTCTGGGAGGAGATACAGCAGGTTGGGCTGGAGTTGCACCAACGGGAGCTTGTCGCACTGGAGCCAGAGATGTTACGCCAGATCAGCCTGCGGTGCTTCAACGATATGCGTACCGTTCTACTTGTCCATGACAAGCGCATGCTAGGCATCGTGAGGCAAGAATTGTGTCAGCTTGTGACCCGCGAGGTGCTGACAGAGACTCAAGCCGAAGCACTGAAGAGTGGCGTCGTGGAAACGATTCTGCCTGGCTCCAACGAGCTTAACGCCCTCATCCAAGCATCAATCGACTCTCCACGGCTGCGGAATGGATTCATCCTTAAGCCGATCCGCAGCGGTAAGGGTGACGGCATTGTCTTTGGCGACGACATCACGGCTGCCGAGTGGACATCTCGTCTGCAGGATCTTGTGTCGGCCAATGTGATCCCCGGAGTGTCATGCGTAGTGCAGCGACGCATCGTGCCGCGCGAGTACGATCTTGTGCTGCGCGCATCGGTGGGAATGGTGCGATATCCTCTGGTTGGCACGTATCACGTTGCGAATGGAAAGTTGCTTGGTCTCGGGACTTGGAGGGCCAGTGGGGGTCGGGTCGTCGCTGTCTCATCCGGGGGATCGTGGATCTGCTCCGTCATGAGAGGGGGGAGTTAGTGATACACAGAATACGTAGTAGTTGTAGTATCCATCTGCAATTGACCAAACATGGTTAATGTCTTTGTCGTTGTTAGGTGCATTGGCGATCAGGGTTTTTGCATATGTAGATGTCTCGATTGACCCTTGAAATGCTAGAGACGTATGAGATGAACTAATGCCGCTGCCCGTAAAACCCGGTCTCGGAGATCGGTTATTTTCCACTGGCTCCCGTCGGGCCGCAATCTACTTCCCGTGTCTCGCCGAGGCGGACGAAGCCCTTACATGACAGATCTGCCGTGTCAATACCTAAGTCAAGGCCGAGACATGACGGTGCGCTAAAGATATCACTCAAAATGTAGTGGTATGCGTGCGAAATAGTAGCCCGAGCGGCTCATTGCCTTATTTTGTTGGGATGTGACGGTCCTTTGGGGTGTTTCGATGCCCCTGACACGAACTGCATCTACTGAATCGAGACGCAATTGCAACAACTTTGAAAGCTTCAATATCGCCCGTCATGAATCAATCTATCATGCTGGTCCTTAATGGCGCAGTGTTGACCGCTGCATCACTATCATCTGCTGTCGCATTGAAGTCGGTCTTCATCCAATCGAGGAGCGGCAAGCCAAAAGACCGATTTTATGAGGATGCTGATGGATGTGCCTCACCACGAACCCTCGCCGACTTTTCGAATAAAGGTGCCAAGGCTTATATCCTCCTCTTTTCAGCCATTGGTACCGGGACATCGATTTGGAGTCTAGTCGTCTCGGTTATCTGTAATGGTAAATATGGCTCGGTAATCGAGGTTGGACTGCGCGTTGCAGCCTGGGTAGGCCAACTGCTCTTCTTGGTGCACATGCTCTAACTTGATCCCTAGGCATTGGCCTTTATCCACGCTGTTTGCATCGCTTTCCAACACTCGCCAGTGAAATGCCACGACTTGGGTCTCTGGCTCTTAAGTCCTGCTTTCTTTTTAGCCCTCTCATCAATACCTCGTTTAAAACATCTGGCAGCATTGATCCAGCATAGTCCAGGCGACGAGGCCATCCTGATAGCCATCGATACTCTGGCTGCTATTGGATTAGCAATTGCCAGCCTTTCACTCCCCCGACGACCCTGCATCCTCCATAACAGCGCCACCGTGGACCGCCAATGGACCGTCTCCGTGATAAACCGTCTGACATGGACCTGGATACAACCTCTTCTTGACCACGCCGCGCTTCAAAACGATGTGGACGTCGCGGATGTGCCCCAGGCCGATTCGCGTTTGAGATCGCAAGAGCTCAAGAGCAAGTGGGCTAATCTCGAGCAGCAGGCTTCGCTCGTTCGCCGACTAGTAGCTGCGTACAAGGGAAAACTCGCTTTTCTGTGGGTGGTCACTCTTATTCGATGTGCTATCAGTATTCTCCCGTTCTGGTTCATGCTCCGGATCATCAATATGCTTGAACAAGAGACGGCACGTTCGGACCACTCGCAGTTGATGGGCTTTATCTTATGCATGACCCTCTCAAATCTGCTAGACTCAGTAAGTCCCCCACCACGGCTTCGGAGACATCAGCAATTAACCCTTTTCCAGTGGATGGAAGGGTGGTCCTACTGGTACTCCCTTACTAGCCTTGCCTTGCCCAGTCGGTCTCAAGTCTCGGGTCTCATCTTTGACAAGGCCTTGCGGCGCAAGAACATCAGAGCTGCAAGCCCCGACGACTCTGCCTCCAAGTCAGAAGATGTCGGCGCATCTCCGGAGGACACTACTACCTTCAAGTCCCACCAGGCGGTTGTCAATCTGGTGGGTATTGACACAGAGCGGTTGTCGTATTTCTTCCAGTACCACTTCCTGATCATAACCGGCATAGTCAAGCTCATCATCTTCTCCCTCTTTCTACTCCAAATCCTCGGATGGATCCCCCTTGC
Organism: Fusarium sarcochroum; assembly: GCA_013266185.1. Classification (NCBI taxonomy): domain Eukaryota; kingdom Fungi; phylum Ascomycota; class Sordariomycetes; order Hypocreales; family Nectriaceae; genus Fusarium; species Fusarium sarcochroum. The sequence continues at coordinate 109,949 of JABEXW010000100.1, read as the reverse complement.
CGCGGGCATCATGGCCTGGGTTATCACTTTACCACTCAACATACGGTTCTCCGGCAAAGTCCTAGCTCAATCTAGAGCACTAATGAAGCATCGGGATAACAAGCTGTCTAAGATCCAAGAGGTGCTTTTAGGTATGCGCCAGATCAAGTTCTCCGCCTTAGAGGCGCAATGGGAAAAGAGGATTCTTGCGTTGCGAGAGGCGGAGCTGTCGACACTGTGGAAGTTCTTCCTTGCTGATAGTGGACTTTTTGCATGCTGGGTCATCAGCCCAGTCCTACTCGCTATTGCATCGCTTACTGCATATGTCCTTCTCTATAGCGTACTATTGCCATCCGTTGCGTTCGTCAGCATCGGAATATTTAACACTCTTGAGATCACGCTGGGCTCTCTACCAGAGCTATTCACCTTGGGATTGGACTCTTTGGTTTCGCTAAAGAGAATCAGCATTTACCTAGATGAGCCAGAGAAACAGACCATACTGGCCTTTGGTGCTAGTATTAGCTTCGACGGTGCCTCAATCTCTTGGCCTATCAATGAGGAAACATCAGAACAGGAGAAATTTGTCCTTGATAAACTTCATCTCTCCTTTCCCAACCATGCCCTCTCTATCGTATACGGCAAAGTTGGCACAGGCAAGACTCTCTTACTTTCTGCAATCTTGGGAGAGGCAGACCTGCTTCATGGCTCAATCCACGTCCCCAAACCAAGGCATTCCGAGAGCAACGCCATGGATGACTGGATTATACCAGGCTCGATCGCATATGTTAGCCAGACTCCCTGGCTTGAAAATAAGACCCTCCGCAACAACGTTCTCTTCGGCCTCCCCCTAGACCAGGCAAGGTACAACAAGGTCCTCGAAGTGTGTGCTCTTCAAGCAGACCTTAGCTCCCTCCTAGACGGTGACAACACCGAGCTTGGACCGAATGGTGTCAATTTAAGTGGCGGCCAGAAATGGCGTATTACTCTCGCGCGTGCCATATACTCGCGGGCAGAAATTCTAGTATTAGAAGATATCTTCAGTGCTGTGGATTCTCATGTCGGGGCTTGGATCTATGACAAGTGTCTTATTGGAGGTATCTGCCAGGGAAGAACCCGGATTCTTGTTACGCATCATTTAGGACTGGCTATACCAGGTGCCAGTTTTGTTGTTGAGCTTGGCAACGGTGGAGTGGTATACTCTGGGCCTCCCAAAAGTCAAGCCGAGCTGCCGTGTCATCGACTGGAGGCGCTAGGCGAAAACGCTAGCGACACCAGGGACTCAGTAAGGGGATCTAATGGGACGTTGAATGCCACAGATGTGTCTGATCCCCATTCTGCAGAGTCAGCTGCTGTCCCAAAGAAGTTCATGCAAGACGAGATTCGTCAGAAAGGCAATGTGAAAGGAGGTGTTTATATGACATACGTGAGGGGCAGTGGTGGCTTATATCTCTGGGCTGTGTGTGTCGGTATCTACCTTGCTTATCAAGCTGGGATCCTCGGTAAGGTTGTTCTCCTCGTCTTCGACTTCTTGTCTAATGTTAACCAGGTAGAGCTTGGTGTCTTCGCATCTGGACTGCCCAAATCGACGCAGATGCAGACAGAAGTCGCGTCAGTGGCCACCACATCACGGGATCGACATTCTCAACACAACAACTACTCTTCCGATCATCTAGCCAGACTACGCCCCATCCAGATGTCCTCTTCTATCTCAAACTCTATATCTCTATATCTCTAGCGACCGCCGTTATCGGCATCCTCAGGTATATCTCATCGTACTTTCTTGCCGTCAGAGCAAGCAGGGCCCTGTTCAAAAGGATGCTCTTTGCTGTGATGCATGCCCCTCTACGGTGGCTTGATACTGTTCACACCGGACGTATCTTGAATCGTTTCACGGCAGACTTTAACATCGTTGATGAACGTCTCACTATGACCTGGAGTCTATTCTTTTCTAATCTCCTGAGACTTATCAGTATTTGCATTGCCTCCTGTTTTGCATCGGCATATCTTATCCCACCAGCTGTCATACTACTAAGCTTCGGCGCGATTATCGGTAGCAAATACCTCGCCGCCAGCCGACCTCTAAAGCGCCTTGAAAGCAACGCCAAGTCCCCTGTGTTTGAACTCTTTAACACGACACTATCCGGTATCTCAACTATCCGAGCATTCCGGAGAGCCCATATCTACCTTGAGCAGATGCACAACAATCTAAACACTTGGGCTATGACAACCTTTTACATCGCCCTAGCCAACCGTTGGATGAGCTTCCGCATGGCCCTCATCACAGCGCTTTTCAGCATTGCCGTTGGTATCATCATCGTCGTGAAACCCATTGATGCCGCTCTGGCCGGCCTGGCACTGTCATTTGTGCTAGACTTTTCCGAGAGCCTTCGCTGGACAATTCGATGTTATGGGGACATGGAGTTGGAGATGAACTCGATGGAACGCATAGTTGAATACATGAACCTCGAGACTGAACCGCTTGGCGGGCCAAGACCGACAGCAGCTTGGCCAAGCTCCGGAAGTATTGAGCTGAAGGATTTGGAGGTCGCCTACGCGCCGGATTTACCGCCTGTGCTTAAGGGTTTGTCCTTGAGGATTAAGCATGGTGAGCGCGTCGGTATTGTAGGACGCACTGGAGCTGGGAAGTCATCATTAACTCTAGCTTTATTTCGGTTTCTAGAGGCGCGGTCGGGCAGCATTGCCATTGATGGCGTTGATATATCGAAGCTCACCTTGACCGACTTGAGGTCACGGCTATCCATCATTCCACAGGTACTGTTGATGTGAAGTTTTGACTACGACGACTAACATGGCTGTAGCATCCTGTCCTTTTCTCTGGAACGGTCCGATCCAACCTGGACCCATTTGGCGAATACACAGATATTCAACTGTACGATGCCCTCGTCAGAGTGCATCTCATAAATGCGCAAGATTCTGCAAACACCAGCATCTTCCGCAACCTCTCAAGTCCTATCTCTGAATCTGGTGGCAATCTTTCTCAAGGCCAACAACAGCTCCTCTGCATCGCGCGCGCCCTCCTCGCCGCCTGCAAGTTCATCGTGCTCGACGAAGCGACGTCCGCTATTGACGTAGCCACCGATACATTAATCCAACAAAGCATTCGCGAGTGGTTCACTGATAGGACGACGATTGTCATCGCGCATCGGTTAAGTACTGTTGCGGACTTTGACAAGGTGCTCGTGCTTGATGGGGGGCGTATGGTGGAGTTTGGCACACCGAGGGAGCTATGGGAGAAGGATGGCGTGTTTCGGAGTATGTGCGAAAGTACGGGGAGCAGTGAAGAAGAGAATTTGAGGGAGATTATTATGGGATGAAGTAATCTTGACTATTTGATAGGTGTATGCAGATAATCTCTCTCGTGTTTGTATATATTACTAGAAGTTTAACGGTATTTACATCAGAGACTAGGCTGTCTTGATTCTTGGATATTGTGGAACCTATGATAGTCTAGTCTTTAGCTGGACTCGAAAATGCTATGGGGTTCATAACCTTTTCGGGCTCTAATATTGCTATGCTTGATACCCCGTCAGCCAATAGCGAAACTTGACTGCCAATTGATTCAAAGTGGGTCCTCACCCTAATCCATGAGTGATAAGCAGCCTTGAGCTCGGCTTGTTCCCCGAACCTAGAACTTGACTTATTGCTCGCCTTGATTGCCATTTTGGTAATGTCCAGTCGATTCGAAACAGCTCAAATGTCTCTCCACATCGATTCAATTTGACAATACGCCTGTAACAAATCAGATCAACAAACAAAACTGCTCCTGAGTGGACAATGCCTTCATTGGTACGAACTGCATTCCCCTCATTCGGAAGACGGTGCTCCGAATGGATGCCCAGTCAGTCACCTGATGGAGTTTACAGGAGTAGTACATGTATATATGCGGGCTGCTCAACACGTTCAAATACGGGCACGTAATTGAACTTTATCCTCTCCGACTTCTAAAGTATAGGCTGCAGACATCACCAAAATGACAGAGACAGCAAGTGTACTGTTGTAATTTTAAAAATTAAAGCTGACAACAACTCATCAGAATCCATCTTGTCTTTTATATGGTCCTGGAGATGCTCGTTTTGAAGAGCGTCCGGTCCCTAAGATCGAAGATCCGCACGATGTGATAGTCAAGATTGCATACACTGGTGTTTGTGGTAGTGATGTAAGTACATCGAACTGTCCGTCGAATCGTCGCTAACACAAGAAGGTTCATTTTTGGACTCAAGGTGGCTATGCGAGGAAGGTCTCCGAACAACAACCTCTGGTGATGGGTCATGAAGCTTCGGGGGTTATTCACAAAGTTGGCCCATCAGTCTCACAGCTTAAGCCTGGCGACCGTGTAGCCATTGAACCAGGATTCTCATGCAAGAGTTGCAGTTACTGTAAATCTGGACGATATAACCTTTGCCCAGAGATGAGATTTGCCGCAGACCCGCCATCCACCCATGGGACACTTTCTCGTTTCTTCAAGATCCCTCAAGATTTTGCTTTCAAGCTCCCCGACTCCATCAGCCTAGAGGAAGCTGTTCTGGTGGAACCTTTAAGTGTCGCGGTCCATGGGGTTCGTCTCGCTGATATACGGCCTGGACAAAAAGTCATAGTTCAAGGAGCGGGGGCGGTCGGTTATCTCACTGCTGCAACTGCGTGGGCTTACGGCGCCAAGAAAGTTGTCATCACCGACCTCAACCCCGAAAAGCTCAAGTTTGCACAACAAGGCCTCAAATGCCATGCCTTTCAGCCTCGGTTGGATTCAACACCCGAACAGGAAGCGGTCAGATTGGAACAGGAAGCGGGCTTTGATCGAGGCGCGGATGTCGTCTTGGAATGCACTGGTGTTGAAACATCTGCACAGACCGGAATCTTGTCATTGGCGGCTGGTGGCACTTTTGTGCAAATCGGACTTGGTAAACCCGTACAGGCGCTACCGATTCACGCCATGTGCGAAAAGGAGATTGTCATGAAAACTTCTTTTCGTTATGGGCCTGGTGATTATGAGATTGCTCTCGAGTTGATTGAGTCGGGCAAAGTTTCTGTTTCATCTTTGATCAGCAATATTGTGCCGTTTGAGCAGGCTCCTGAGGCCTGGAAGAAAACCATGCGTGGAGAGGGCATTAAGAATTTGATCAAGGGAGCGGAGGGCTGAGTCACAATGTCCAAAATTCGCTCTAAATCACTACAAACATGAAATGTCCGTATCTTCAGGTTCGAATAATGCTTTTACTATTTCTTGGTGGCTCTCACAATGGCACTATTCCCGTCGTAATGCCGGTCGACAACCATCAACCCCACACATTCCTTGGTTAGCAAGGATAACTAATCATGACTCAACCACAAACTTTGCTCCCAACCAAGATGCTATAAGTTGGTAACTCTGAGTTCTTGACATTCTTTGGCATTCAATTCGTTTGTTATCGCACACACACGCGGCTAATTATGGCCAACTCATCGCCAACTCTGGCTACCCCGCCACGAAAAGACACGCAGGAGGCAGACACGTCAACTAACAACAATCGCGATGCAGCATTGGTTCTCCACGCCAATTCTTCAAATACAGCTTGGTGGTCTCGATTCCGGAACCCCATCATCACCGCTGGAATTGTACTCTTATTAAGTCCGTTTACATTTTTATGGCCTGGCCAAGAGTCAATTGACCCAAAGAACTATGCGGAGCGCACGAAACGGGTTCTCAAGACTACGCCGTATGAACAATTCTTTGTGTTTCAGATAAATCTAGCATTGGCTGACCTTTCTCAGGTTAATTGACGGCCACAATGACCTACCGTTCATGCTTCGTCTTGAGCTCAAGAACCGCATCTATGATGACCGTTTTGACTTTTCCAACCGCTTACTCGGCCATACCGATCTGCAACGGCTGAGGCAAGGCATGGTTGGTGGTCAATTCTGGAGCGTCTATGTAGACTGCGATGAACAACAGAAACATTTTGAGAATCCTTCCGTGAGTCACAATTTTTCTCGTATAAAATGAATGTCTCCTCGTGTTAGGCCCATCGCTAACCCTGTCACGAAAGTGGATTGTTAGAGATACACTTGAACAAATCGATGTGACTCGACGCTTCATTCGAGAGCATCCCAGAGACCTCGAATATTGCGATAATGCTGCCTGCGCTCTGAAAGCCTTTAAATCTGGTCATATTGCGAGCATGATCGGCATTGAAGGCGGCCATCAAGTCGGAGGCAGCATTGCAAGTATTCGACAGATGTATGAGCTGGGAGCGCGATACATGACTATCACGCACAATTGCGATAATGCATTCGCAATGGCCGCTTCTACTGTGGCTTCTGGTGCTGGGGACACCGGACTTTCTAAGCTTGGAAGGGAGGCTATCAAGGAAATGAATCGGATGGGGATGATGGTTGATCTCGCTCACGTTTCTCATCAGACCATGCGAGACGTTCTCAGTGTTGCTCGTGCTCCGGTCATCTTCTCACATTCAGGAGCATACGCCCTTTCACCGCATCTACGCAACGTCCCGGATGATGTTCTCCGCCAAGTTAAGCATAACGGCGGCATTGTCATGGCCGTGTTCTTTAACCGCTTTCTCAACATGAAGCATCCCGAGCAAGCATCGATCCATGATGTCGCTGATCACATCTTTCATATTGCAGAAGTCTGTGGATGGACGTGTGTTGGAATTGGTGCTGATTTCTTTGGCATGGAAAATGTGCCCATTGGGTTGGAAGACGTCTCTAAATATCCCAGCTTGATTGAGATACTCATGCAGCGGGGCGCAACGGATGAGCAAATCCGTCTGCTCGCAGGAGAGAACATCCTCCGAGTCTGGGGAAACATTGAAAAGAGAGCCAAGGCAATTCAAGCTACAGGCGAGAAACCAGTCGAAGACGAGTATGGGGGACGTGAATGGCACAAAGGATACCCAACCGATCCGTATATGTTGAGGGGAGGACTTGAAGAGGCTTTGGCAAATGGAGTTAGGACTGAGGAAGATCCATTTGACCTGGATAGTGAGGGACGTCCTAAGGTTATGCCTGCATAGCTGAGATATGTATAATATTATAGGCATAGTGTTGACTGTAATTAATTCATGGCGTAAAGACATATCTTTTTATATATTTTGAGAAAATCAATCAATTTGGCATCCTAAATATCTTCATTCCTAGATGCCAACTTTATTCTCCTTATTTACACAAGCCACCCTCAAACTGTACCTCCTAACAGTTCCGAACATTTTACACAGAATCAATGTTTACATGAAAACTTTCCTCTCGCTCCCACAACTATGTACCTTCTCCGCTCCTCGAGCAACATTGGCCCATCTGGCCATGTTCCGCGCCACGCCACGCTTGCTCAACGGGTTGACAGTTGAGTTCTCGTGTTTTGGGACATCGTCCACGCTCAGAGCGAGACTCGCAGCTGCATACCCGGCAGCCTTTGCATTGACCAAAAACGCTTCCTTGTTGATGTTCTTAATGTCATCACAGGCAGTGTGATAGCAGGCATCTTGGGGAGCACCAGCGCCGGTGAAAATGCCGGACGAGGGGATCCCCAATTCAAGAAAACCAATGTAATCAGAAGAGGCACCGAAGGGTCTAGACACGAGTTAGAACAGAGTAGCACATACAAATAAATCTTTACTTACGTATACTCGGCGGGGTAACCCTGCTCTGTCAGGTACTCAAACAGGTACTTGGCGCCAGCCTTCTGTGCATCTGAATCGGCATACACAATGTAGTAGGGCTGCGGGGAGGCGATCATGTCGTAGTTGTAGTAGAACCGAATCTTGGTAGCCTCTTCTTTGGATAGCTTGGACACGTAGTAAGTAGATCCAATCATACCGCTCTCCTCTGCGCCCCAGAAAGCAAAGCGGAGCTTGTTTTTGAAGTTCTTGTACTTCTTGATCGATTCAGCGATACTGAGTAGGGCAGCAACACCACTGCCGTTATCATTGATACCTGGCCCTTCTTGAATGGAGTCAAGATGGGCACCCAGCATAACAATGTTGTCGGAATCGCCCTCCTTGGTATCCGCAATGATTTGCCAAGTCTCACGCTTCTCAGTCAAGACATTGATGGTCAAGTTGATTTCCAAAGTTTCCCCGTCTTCGATGCGTTTTACCCAGGACATGCCCTGGTCGTAGCTAACAACACCAACAGGAGCAAGCTTGCCAAAGTTCTCAGCTCCGAGGGAACCTGAACCTGCTTTTTGCTTGGGATCATTGTTGAAGATGATAGCGGCGGAAGCTCCGTTGTCTTTCGCAAATTTGAGCATATTGGCAAAGTGGCATTTGCCACGCTTGATCAGAGCAATTTTCCCTTTGACGTCGATGTCCTTCCACTGATCCGCAAAACAGCCTGAGCCGCGCTCATCATCGATTGGCACTAGAACCAATGGAGCAGTCACTCCATCGGGCAGGGGAGTGGCATGGTTGTATTGTAGCGAGACCACATCGACATGTTCTCCTTCAGGACCTGTCAAGAGTTTCTTTCGAGTGTGAGAGAAAAGGTGAGTAAACGGCTGCACATGAATATCAAAATGGTTGCCGCAGCCTAAGCGTTCGAGGACAAAGTCGAGAGAAGCATTGTAACCCGGGAGTCCAAAAGCTCGGTTATTATCGTTGTCGAGAGCAATTTTGTATAGAGTTTCAAGGGTACTGTGGAGACTAGATACTATCAGCTTACGGCCTGTTAAACTTTTACATAGAGACATAGAAAACTTACTCATCTGCATTGATATCGTCTGCTACTCGCTGAGGGGTGAGATGCCTATGTGCAAAAACTCTACTAGCTGACAGAGCTAGGGCAGAGATGAGATGGCTGAGCTTCATAATGGACTGATAAAAAGTGAAAGAATTGAATGTATTCAACCTATGATTTGAGATGGTGGATAGTCTCTTCCTTAAATAAGTATTGGAGGCAGTTATCATCAGCCCGCTTCATATTTGCCGGTTGCGACATTGCAGCTCGCACTCCAAAACAACGGTTCTACTAGTTTTTATTGCGACCCGACCGCTCAGCCAGAATATCCCATTAAAATTTAGGTTAGCTCGCTAAGCCACATAAGACTTTAAGAAGTAATATATAGGAAATTATAATCCGGAGAACTATGAGCTTAGGCTGAACATCTAGCTGTGCGATGCTAATTTGCTGATGTTCGTGATATGACGATCCTGAGGCTTAGCTCGCTCGCAGAAGCGAACTGACCAGTGAATATTCAACAAGTAAAATGCGGCGTAGGCATTACAGTGGTCAATCTTGAATAATGGATCAAATTTCGGTAATCGAAATCTCCGCTGTGAGCTCTAGTGGAAGAGTCCGAGAGATAGGATCCGAGCTAGCCTATTGCATAGGTTGGCATGAGCGTCGCACCATAGCACAAGACCATAATGCTGACGGCTTCGCTACTCCTCGGTACTAGCAAGACGTACTTCTACCTTTGGTATTCTTTCTCTTCGGGAAAAAGTTCCTCAAACTTCCGGACCCCTTGAGAGTATATATGAAATTTCCTTTACCAAGATTGAAGATGGGCCTAGGAAGAAAACCCCATGAGAGAGCTCGAAGCTGACGAATGACGAAAAGCCAAAATGATGTCACTCTAAAGAACAGGTTTCCAATAACTTCGTGGTCGTCGCCATCTCGCGAGCAGTTTTGCCTACCCAATACTCAAAGTCGCCTTGGTCATCACATAAAAGCCCTGGTATTCGTCTATCTTTGAACGGATAACAGTGAAATCATCGGATGGTAAGTCAATTTTGGCTTGATCAAGAGTCACCCAATGTGACCAGGTTGAGAATAGCCCAAATCCGAAAAAGTAATAAATGTCACCTGTAAATCTTACACTGCAGGGATGGATAGTGGCACAGCCTTTGAGGCAGAGCTTCGGACTCGTCAGCGTGCAGGTTTATTTAGAGGACGAGTTGACCATAATCAAGCTCTCACAGGCCAACCCAAGCAAGCATCTCCATTCTTTCCATCTCCCTCTAACTCAATAGAATGGCAAGTTTGCGCTATGCGCTCCGAGGAAACCAATGGGGCTTGCTTCCTAGCGATCCTAATCGCTTACTGTGGGTATCAGGGCGAAGCAATCCCCGCACGTCGCCAGGTATATAACCGTTACAAAATCCAGGTTCACAGAGACAAGACAATCAAACTTATTCTCGAAGGAACTGTTTGATCAAATCGACATCTCCATTAAGCATCATCACTGATTTAATCCCATAATATTCCATTATGTCTCGCTCAAAGCCTAGAATCCTCGTGGTTCTTACCTCTGCCGATAAGATTCCCAAGACAGGAAAGGGCATTGGCTGGTGTCTGGTAACTATCATGGAATATTCAACCCTTCACATCATTTGCTGACCATCTCATCCAGCCTGAACTTGCGCACCCTTTTGATGTTCTCAACTCTCGTGCAGAGCTAGTCTATGCTTCGCCCAAAGGTGGTGAGGCTCCTCTCGACCACGGAACTCTTCCTTTCTTCAAGGACGACCCTGTATGCAAGGACTTTCTCGAGAACCAAGAGGCACTATGGAAGAACACCATCCCTCTCAGTGAATTGGCTGGCCGCGCCTCCGAGTTTGACGCCATTTTTTACCCCGGTGGGCACGGCCCCATGGTTGATCTTGTTGATGATCAATACTCAAAGGATTTACTACGTGATTTCCATGCACAGGGCAAGGTTATCTCGGCCGTCTGCCATGGTCCGGCTGCTTTCGTCAACGTAACTACAGCTAGTGGCGAGTCGATCCTCAAAGGCAAGCAGGTCACTGGTTTCGACGATGTAGGTGAGAAGATGGCGCAATTTACAGATGATATGGATTTTAGCCTCGAGCAAAAGTTGAACGAGGCCAGTGGCGGAAAATTTGTCAAGGCTGCTGATGGTCCGCTTGCCGAGAAGGTTGTAGTGGATGGAAACATTATCACGGGACAAAACCCGGCGTCGTCGAAGGTCTTAGGTGAGGAGATTGCCAAGGCCTTGGGAATTTTTTAGGTATAATTCAAGGAATAAACGCTATAATAGGAAATATATTTATACTAGCATAGCTCGAACGTGACTAGTCATGGATTCGCACGGTTTCATATCGATTATCTCAGCATACTACAACAGATCGACCCGCAAGGATCGTAAGATTTTTAATACTATATGATACTAAACTACAAGCCGCATAAATTTCAAAATTTAATCTGCGTAACTAGCCTCGAGACCATTTCGAACGAGCACTTCAACGAGGACTTTAGACCAAGCAGCAATTGATGTCTGTGAGCAGTACGGCCCTCTGGTCTTACGGATTAGGTACGTCTGAAATATGTCTTATCTAATTTTTGAGTTTATTATTTCTAAACGCCCTTCTCTATGAAATTTGAGTTACTGCTCCACGCTATGGCAGCACGTATCCTCCGTCGATAAGAAGGTCGCTGCCCGTCATGTAAGTGGAGGCATCACTAGCGAGGTACAGATAAAGACCCTTGATCTCCTTGGTGTGGCCTTGTCGTCCAAGCACAGCCATACGATACGCCTCGTTAAGCGCTTCAGGGCTCGCGCCCATCTTTGTGTCAAAGAATCCAGGGGACACAATGTTCACACGTGCGAACTCACGCCACTCTCGGGCGAGCGACTTGCCGAAGTGAGTGACGAAGGCTTTGCTTCCGTTGTACACTGGTTGATCGGTTGGTACGTTGACGATGTGACCGCTCATGCTGGATGTGATGATGAGGTTGCCGAAACCCTGACGCTTAAAGATCTCACCGGCGTACTTGGCCGAGTAGACGACGCCGTCAACTGTATGGTTGTCAGAAGATATCAAGTACTTTGAGAAAAGGTACTTACCGTTTACCGACATCTGCTTCTTGTATTCTTCAAGAGTTTGCTCAAGAATGGGTTTTGAAATCGCCATGCCTGAAGGTCATGTGTTAGCTCTGTCTTTCATCTCCACGAAGGTGAGTGATGAGGACTTACCAGCGTTTGCGACAAAGACGTCAATCTTGCCAAAGTCGTCAAGGACTTTCTTCAGAGTATCCTGGATTTGTTGTGAGTCGGAAACTGAGGAGAGATTACGTGAGCTAGTGGTAGAGTCTGTAGACGTCAGATGTACTCACCATCGACCTTGTAAGCAGAGGTTTTGACTCCATGCTTCTCTGATAGCAAGCGAGCCTTTTCAATAGCGACATCATTCCTGAGATAGAGATCAGCCTACCGAACAGTAAAAAGGGTAAATGTGACGACTTACGAGTTATACCACAGGGCAACGTTACCGCCAGCTTCAGCGTAACCCTCAGCCACTGCATATCCGATACCGTCAGCAGCACCAACAACGACGAGGACCTTTCCGTTTAGGCGGAGCTGTTCAACGACGTTGGAGGGAGTGTCGGGAAAAGGCCGAGGGAATCCCTCTCGGACCTTGGTGGCATCTTCAACTGACATAGACATGATGGATGATTTAGTATAGACAAGGTAGTACTCGATAAGAGATTAGAGTAAGGATGCTGAGAAGAGGGGTATCATGAATGGAAAGCCCAGGTATTCAGTTATAATGTACCTTGTTGGTACCCCACATCGGAGCACCGTGCTCCGAACGTGTCCCTCTCACTATCGTCATCCTCATTCGATTAAGAGGTGGAAATTCTGGGTTAACAAGGCGAGTTTAGTCGTGATTTAATCGCGCGTCTCGGATCTTAGTCTTTTTCTCCATTTTTCTCTTATGCGCACCAGTCATTCTCTATTCGGTTTCCAAGCCGAGACGGGGTAACTTATGCCTAATTCGTTATCTGAGCGGAAATACATTGCGCTAGGAAATGTCGCGTTATCATTGCTAGAGCGCGATAGTTACTTCAGATATGCGATTATAGCTGCTTACTGCTGAAAACACGGTTTTTGAAAATGGTGGGGAATTTCGGGCCTGTTTTTGTGATATTGACCAGTTGCTAACCTCGATTGAGATCGTGGCTGCCCGTGTCACAAACAAGTAAATATGTACAACCAATGACAACGCCATTTCCCAACAGTTTTCAAAATCGTGACTTTCCAACATCCAGACTCAAGTTGTTACCGAAAAGCTAAGCACAGCGACAATGGGTTTTTTTGGCCTTCAAGATGATAGCACTTCGCTCACATCGCGCCTCCTTCGCCTCTCGGGCGTTGTGATGGTGGCGCTGCTTGTCTACTCCTTTCGTCAAGGATACCGAGTCCGGAAGAAATTCCAGTCTCTCAAAGATCAGGGCATTGTACGTTATCTCATCGCCGATCAATATCCTCAGGCTCTAACTTATAGCAATAGCCAATCATGAAGCATTCCATGCTCTTGGGCCACCTCGAAGTTGTTGGAAAGCTCGTCTCACACCTTCCATCAGATGCCCATGGCGACTATTTGATGATGATGATTCTGGAGAACTGGCGTGAACTATTTCCACAATGTACTCAGTGTCCACCTGTCGCTTACATCGACACATGGCCCTTCACTGCACCTATGGTCATCTCTCTCAACTCGCACATATCAGCTCAATTTACACAGGAACACTCATTACCCAAGGCTTATCAACAGAAACATGTTTTGTATCCATTGACCAAGAACCGCGACTTGGCTTCCATGGAGGGCGCCGAGTTGAAGATCTGGCCCAAGAGATTAAGCCCGGCGTTCAGCATACAAAATGTAAACAGCCGTATACCAGACATCCTAGAAGAGGCCGAGGAGTTTGCAACCGTACTGAAGAGCAAGGCTGGTAAGAATGGAGATTGGGGCGACGTATTCTCTTTCCAGAACGCTACCAACAACCTAATTTTGGACGTTATCCTCCGCTTCTTCCTGTAAGTCTGCCGAGCAAGCTTTTCTGGAAAGTCTCAACTGCGTGGCGTATCAAGCATGCTAACCATGTAACCAAGGAACATTCGCATACACGAGCAATGGGGAAGGATGTCACCAACATGCACCGCTCTTCTCGACACCATTTCTCGGTGTTTCTTCTTTGTCAATATTGGAAACTTTATCAGTTACTGTAATCCGTGGCGTCACTTTAAAATCTGGAAGAACTACAACACTCTCGTTGCTAGTTTCGCCCCCATAGTTCAAGAGCGTATGGATGAACTATAAAGGGACCGCAACACGAAGGGAAAGACCTTGGTCGATCTTATTGTACAAGCTTTTGATGAAGAGAGAAGCGAACAAAGGGATTCCCGAGAACAAAACCAAGATAAGCCAAATTTTGAGCTCGACGCCGACTTCCTCGAGATGGCCGTTGGCCAGATCAACACATTTCTTTGGGCAGGATTCGACATCACATCGTCGACTATCTGTTGGCTCTTCCGTTTGCTCAGCCAATATCCACATGTCTTGGCCAAATTGCGAGAGGAACACGACGCTGTTTTGGGATCAAATGCCTGGGGCGCTGCAGACGTGTTGAGAGAGAATCCACAGTTGCTGGGTCAGCTGCCCTATACGCAAGCCGTCCTTCGAGAGTCGATGCGAGTTCATACCAGCGTCGGCAGTATGCGACGTGGGGAGCCAGAATTCTTCCTCGTCGGCCCTCCAGGCTCCGATCCTAGTTTCGAGGGGAAGAAGCTACCCACAGAGGGCTTCATTGTTTGGGACGGCACGTTTGCGATTCACCGCGACCCTGATCTCTGGCATCGAGCTTGGGAATTTCTGCCGGAACGATTTATGATCACTGATCCCGAGGATCCTTTGTTCCCACCACCGACCGGCTGGCGGTCGTTCATGGCAGGTCCACGAAGCTGCATTGGCCAACATCTTGCTCTGGTTGAAATCAAATTGGTCATGGTGCTTGTAGCGAGATGCTTTGATATTGAGTGTGCATGGGAAGAATGGGATCAAATTCAGTAAGCCTCTTTTCCCTTTGACTTGGCATGATCTTTGGGAATCATATTGCTAATTATCTTCCTTCTTATAGTGGAACAAGAAACTCCGAGAAGGCACGTCCAATGGTATGGGGTGACCGTTGCTATCAAGTCGGGACCGACTCGCCACCACGAGTCAAAGATGGTATGCCTGTGCATGTTAGGGTCCGCACGCCATAAACCTTGTTTGGCGTTGCGCGGGGTCTCGATGAAGCTCTATCAAGTGGTTAAAATCGGTCGATCTTCTATCAAACTGATGCGTGCTAAGTCGAGCGAGCGATTATCGGGTCCAAAGATTAGGTAAAGGCCGGTAACTACACCTGGAATCTATCTTATGAACCAAAACAAAAGTCACTAGCACAGATGCTGTGCCGTCCTTATTGCATTGTTCGTTCGTATCTCCTTGCTTTCCGTCAGATACCATCTCCAGCCATACTCGAACTACTTTCACGACAAGGCAAAACACCACCAGTCCAATGGCCAGGCTGCTTCATCAATCTAGAACTACCTCTAATTGCTGCGGTTATCTTTCAGTCAGCTTCACTGCCTAAACACCGCTTTGCAATATCCTTCCTGTATACCATGGGCTCAAAGGATACACATCCAACACCCACGTACGCGTTCTGGACCGCCTCTTGAAGGGTCTCTCCGTAAGCAGCAACCGAAAAGACACGGCCTCCTGCAGTTCTTAACGATCCATCTGTCTCATCCTTGCAGGTTCCAGCGTGGAAAATAACCACATTGTCGGGCGGCGTCTTCAACTCAATGGCTTTGCCTGTCTCGTATTCCCCTGGGTATCCGCCGGAAGCAATAACAACATTACAGGCGAAGCCTGGCTTGAGCTTCAACGTGGCTTGCGCTTGCGCGAGAGTGCCATTTGCACAGGATAGCATGATGCTCGCGAGGTCCGTTTCCTCCGAGATGAGTAGCATTGAACTCTGCGTTTCGGGATCACCAAAGCGCACGTTGTATTCGATCACCTTTGGACCAGACTTTGTAATCATTACTCCGGTGAACAGTAGACCTTTGAAACGGCGCCCTTGATAATATGTCAGCCGTGGTACAAGGCATGGTGTGGCCACTTACCTTCTTCCTCAAGCGCTTCAAACGTTGGGTTCACGATGGTTTCATCAATCCTCTTCGACATTTCCGGAGTGACAAAGGGTACAGGCGAGTAAACTCCCATACCTCCAGTATTGGGTCCTTTGTTGTCCTCAAAGATGCGCTTGTGATCCTGGCCTGGAGGGAGAGAGAAGAAAGTCTTGCCATCGCTGAATGTCAGAATGCTAACCTCGTCTCCTTCCATGTACTCTTCGATGACGACCGAGGATCCTGCTGTAGAGAACTTTCCATCCTCCATGATACTTCGAAGCTCTACTAGAGTTTGCTCCAGTGTCTCTGGCAAGACTACGCCTTTCCCTGCGGCGAGGCCATCTGCTTTGATCACGACGCGGCGATCCTTGTGGGTGAAGACATCTCGCACGTATCTGCTGGCATCCTCAAGGTTATCGAAACTGTTGTGATTGGCAGTGGGGATCTTGTGTTTCTTCAGAAAGGCTTTGGCGAAAACCTTGGATCCTTCAAGCTCTGCAGCTTCGCGCGACGGTGCGAAACAGGGAATTTCGACTAGAATATCGTCAGCGAGTGGTATCATAAAACAAAGACACGACCGACCTTCTCGGAAATACTTTTCGATGCCATTCACAACATCGTCATCAGGGCCGACAACGACCAAACCAACATCAAGTTCCTTGACGCGTTGGGCCAACTCGCGATAGTTTGAGGTTATGCCCGTGAGGTTGGAAACATTGGGCATTCCCTCCTTTGTGACTGCATTGCCAGGGAACACAAAAACGTGTCGTACCGACTTGCCTTGGCTCAACTTCCAAGCCAGCGCATGCTCCCGGCCGCCTTTTCCTACCACGAGCACGGTGAGCGACTTATCAGGTATTTGAGTTGCCATTGTGCTGCTGGTAGAATACGAGCTTGTGTTGATGCTTGTTGGGGATGCTTCAGTTTTCGAATCAGTAAATACCAGATGATGGCGGAGCGAGGCTTGTTAAACAGGCCACGAAGAAGAAAAATAACTTGAGCGCCAAGGTCCGCAGGACTGATAAAGCATATTTCGATTTTATGCATAAACGGGAGATGGATGCTTAAAAACATATTGCAGCCTTGAATTTGATGTGTATTTTACTTTGACTTCTATCACTGTCAGGCTGACAGATCGATCATTATTATCATGGATGTAAGTAAACCAAAACATACCGCTGGGATTCTCCATAGTCAGACGTGATTTCATTCCCGAACAAAACTCATATTAGAAAGCTCGAGTTCTATTATTTTATCACCCAGAAGTTGCCATGTCGAGATAGACCCGCAAGTATCCTCGACGTACCTGGGCACCGGGGCTGATCCTTAGGTACACATACTAGGGGGTTTCAGCAAGAATCCGGACTCTCTCTGCCGATTCAATTACTATGATTAATGCTAATTAGATTAAACCATACTTTCATAAAATATATATCCTAAGAATCTTCAAAGCTTAGGTTATAGGATTGTATAACTCACCAGAACTTTATTAAATTATAATAAAGATTATAGCAAGGAAGAGCTATACCTCTATTCCCGATTATTCTTGAACCCCGAGGGACATAATAACCGGGCTGCCTTATGCTTTCATGATCACTGGGTACCTAGAGAGGAGCATGTGGAGATGTGAGTACGCAGGTAATGTTATCAGCGAAGCCAGGATCTTTTAAATCCGATATTCAATGAGTTTAGCCATCTCGACCATGATAACATATACGGTAGACTCACAAGATACGCTCTGTGGGTCTTTCAAGCTGTTATTATTTGCTAACAATAACATCTTTAGCGCAGAAATCACATCTTTATTTGCAACAGCCCAATCATTAATGTCAAATCGGGGAAAAGGGATCCATAAGGCGTATCGAATTCTGTGAGTATACGACAATACGATACAACCACCTCTTCTCAGGTTCTAGTCATCCACTAGCCGCGAAAACTCTGTTGAGACAGCTCGCTTACTTCTTGCACATTTCTCGATATCATACCATGCCAAGATGTTATGTAGTATTGCTGGCCATCGCCGATGGAGTTTCGGAAATTCGTAATGTCAGAGCATTTTATCCAAACTCCGAAGGCAACTTGAAACAAATCGCCGAAGGGTTTTCTTTTTTCGCTTAGAATCCTTTTATAGTCATATACGCAACGTTTTCTATAGCCGATACGTGATCGGTGATAAGCAGTCAGCTACAGATCGTCGTGATCTAATGCTTGGCATGCAGCTAGGTTTTCGGGAATAGAGGATCCTAAATCCGTGATGCCATCAGTATAAGACAGCATACTTGAAATTCATTTGAACAAGAAAAAATCCATAAACAATCATTTTACTTTCAAGTTGAATCATATTCATACTCCATCAACATTCAAATACCAAATCAAAATGACAACTCCAGTTTGGTTCATCACCGGAAGCTCCAACGGCCTTGGCCTGCTGCTGAGCGTGAGAGCATTGCAAGCAGGACATCGAGTCATTGCAACTGTACGGGATACGATTAGATCAGCCGACGCTGTCCGTCAAATCGAAGAAGCGGGTGGAAAGGTTATCACTCTTGAAATGACAGAGTCCAAGTCAAGCATCACCAAGAAAGTCCAAGATGCCGAGAAGATCTATGGAAGAATTGATTATCTGGTGAACAATGCCGGATACTGCGTCCTGGCCCCTGTTGAGCTCTTCACGTAAGCCAATACTCCTCCTATTCATGGGTTGACTGAAAATGTGCTGACATAGTGACAAGTGATGCTGAGGCTGAACATCAACTCCAAACAAATGTATTCGGGCCACTCTACACCATTCAAGCCGCCTTACCTGCCATGAGAAGCCGTCGATCAGGAACAATCATCAATCTCAGCAGTATCGCGGGCTTAGACGGCCAACCTAGTTGCGGTCTCTACAGCGCCAGCAAGTTTGCTATCGAGGGCCTCACCGAGGTTTTGGCCAAAGAAACAAAGGAATTTGACATCAATATCCTGCTGGTAGAGCCTGGGGCGTTCCGCACAAACTTCCTGCATGCCGCTGTCTCCAACACCATTTCGAATGAGAATCCGTATCATGGAAGCGTTGTGGAAGCCGCTCTTAAGAAATACGATGCCGCGGCAGGAAAGCAGCCCGGTGACCCCCAAAAGGCTGTAAACATCATCTTCAATGTCGCCACTGGAGAAGGAGAAGGAGGCGATCTGAAAGGTAAAATCTTGAGGTTGCCTTTGGGTAAAGACTGTTTTACTCGTACTCAAGATAAACTCGACTCTCTCCAGCATGACCGTGACGCCAGCCAGGGAGTTGGTCTTACAACAGACTTTGACGAGATTTAGCTTCACACAATTTCAATGTCTTGGATTGATATTGGCTAGTTATTTTCATGTTAATTATGTCCAAAAACTTCAATGCCATTAACAAATGGATCGCACTAGCTGTTGGTATCATCTACATGTTCATGTCTATCAACTTCCAATCTCATATCCATTCCACAAGCCAAACCACTCAGAATAGCTTTAATATACCCTTAGAGGAGCTATATGTCCATCCACGTACTGCCAAATGATACAGTACTCGAGACATCTGAGACGTTTGAGCTTCTCCGCAGTGGGAGCATCGCAATTGGAAAACCACAAAGGCGGCTTCATAGCAAGTCGCCGCCGCTGCGACTTAACAACACCCGCCCTGTGCTTTTCTTTATCCTTGACCCTCTTTTGGTGCCCAGTGCCGGATATGTACTGTTTGTAACTTCTCGGGTCAACGTACGAGTACACACGCTCACGAGACGGAGTATTTCGAAGGTGATGCTTGGTACTACAGTCAAACCCTCCAGGCAGCGCTTCGACCGTGACCTTCTTTTCGTGTTCGTCGTTCCACTCATCAACCATCATATCAAAGTCCCGGTAGTCCTTGTAGCTGAGTATGAACGTTTCCATCTCCATGGTCGAGACCCATTCTGGCGTGAGATGGGGGTTCAGCTCCGGATTCGTGATGAAGTGAGGAACCGTGACGGCTGTGCTAAAGTCAGACACTTTGCCGCTGATTATCTGTCTGTGTGCAACGTCCATGTTAACAATGCCAAGCTGTTGAATATGCATAATGTCTTTGAGAATTCTCTTCGCTCCCCGATTCTGCAGGTCTTGGTCGGCTTGCCCAAATTCCTTGACGATGCCGCGAATGGGTGGAAGTCTGCCATGCTTGCCGAGAAAGCGAGATCTCATGTCAAAGTAGCCAGGGTCGTCTCCATCGCCATTGAAGTCAAGTTTCAAGTGACTGAACTGCTTCATCATGATGTCTTCGTGCTCATCGTCAAGGAGAATGTAGCCGAAGCACTTGGTGGCTAGCTCCTCATGGCCGGCCTCTTGGAGACGTCCAAAGGCACGACACTCGCAGTTGAAAGGCTCGGCATACTCATAGGAGGCGCTTATAGCCTCATGGTTGTTAAAATTGGCTTCATTTTGAGGGCTTAACCAATTGTGGTCGTAAACGAATCTGAACTTAACCCAAGTTAGTCCGTGGCTCCTATTGAGATATTCTTTGTGCGCAACTCACAAGTTTCAGTGCGTAAACCTGGCTAGATATCTTCACTTTGAAGACATGAGAGTGTCCACCTTCCCCAATATGCTCTACAAAATCGATCTTTTGTGTACCTTGGAAGTCGAAGGGTTCCAACTTGGGACCATTGCATCGCGGAAGTGGTACCAAGTCTATAGCAGACTCAGGCCTATCGGGATACATGATGTAAAATACTAGTTCGCAATAGCAACGGGTGCTTGCACCTGGGTATGGTCTGGCCGAAGATAGAAAGAGAGATGGAATCACAGGAAGGTAAAATCTAGAGAAATTTCACAAGCTGAAGTGAAGAGCAAAATGGGAGACCAAAACAGAGGGACGCCTACGCCTTTAAGCTGATTTCGCCGTCAGTATCTACTACTTTATGCACACCCGACGTGTTTATGGTTGTACCTCAACAAAGAATTCTTGTGGAAGCATGGCCTGGTAGACAGGTAAGCTAATTTGGGAAACGCCAAAGGCATTCCTGTCATTTGCACAGCTGGGCATTTCAGAACAAAGAATTTCATGAGATTTCATTCCGTATCAGACAGGGGTTCGTTGAATCTCTTTGTCTTGGGTCTAGCTGAGTATCCTACATCCTTCTTTTTTTTTTTAGAGTTCTTTTGTTTAATAAATTAGTTCTTACTGTCTCTGAGACAAGTCCATCCAATCATGACAAAAGGCTGAGAAGCTAACAGCAGCGTTTGTTTCACTACCCCTGTATTGTCACTATGACTGTTTTCCCAGGATCCAAGTTTCTTCTCCTTTTTCATCAAGTACCAAAGTTTCCATGATGGACGACTGTACCATCAGGTGCAAGTGCGGTCATGTTGGTGACGTAGCCGATAAGTCACCCGAGCTGGGATTGGCCGCCAACGCGGCGACATTGGTTGGCGAGGATGGGCTCTTCGAAACCAGAGTACTGATGACGGCGTACCCAACCGCGCTCATCACTGTGGTAAATGATATCCCATTGATTGATCCTGGGCAGGCTGCATCACGCGATCATTCCAACTGATCAGATGGTTGATATCATCATCATTCTCGATTGCGACATTCGTAAGCGATTCGCTTGCTTGGGGGTGCACAAGAAGTTCTCGTTGGAAAGGGAAGTCAAGAACGTGTCCGTAGCTTTCGTTAAGATTGTTTAGGTTGAAGTCTTCCCAAATTGTGACCGAGCCGTCTAGCTTCGGCCAGGACGCTCCAATGGTGTTGCGCTTTGATGTCATGTTGCACACCACAGCCGGCTTTTGCTGGCTGAGCATTTGTCGCAAGGTGATCCTGTCATCACTCATGATGAAATGTGAAGCTTGAAGTAGTTCTGAGACAGCATATACTCCCAAATGATAACAATTTGAATCGAAAAATCTGCGAATGTGTCAATCTAAGCAGCGAGTATGCGTAGTTTTAAGCAGAATCACATAACACAATTAGCTGGCCATTTACAATATCTAGACTACATTATGGTTTGGCCACTTAAGCTTGTCAAAGAACGGAAACAACAGAGCTTTGAGTAAGCTTGAACACATCAAAACCAGCTGCAAGATATGATGGTTTCTTATCAGGAGCTCATTCATTACTACCCACAGTATCACAAACGACTTTGTTGCTGGTAACAAACGGAGTCCGTAGCCCCAAGTCTATTATCCTGACAGAGTTCTACGCTCTAAACAATCAATGACCCGTTCTATAACCTCAAACAAAGCTCGAACGCTCACCTGATCATCTCACATCAAGGTTTCTTCGAACAAAGGATGACAGACACGTAGCGCGGGGCCTTCCAGCCGCCCGTTCCGTGAAATCATGTCTCTTTTGATCAATGTTTTACCTGAGTGTTGGTCTTGAAACTAGACACAATCCAAGGAACAGGGCCGAAAGGACATGGTAGAGGCAGAAAGCCGATCTGTGATGGCTAAGACTGTCAACAACCACTACCGATTTTACGAAGAGTGTATATGACGTTCTGTGACTCACAAGCCAAGTCTACAAGTATGCACAACGAACTTGTCTTTCCTGGCAGAAACAAGGTGTAAACTAGAGCCGTGATTAGCGACCCAAGC
This sequence comes from Fusarium sarcochroum, assembly GCA_013266185.1. Classification (NCBI taxonomy): domain Eukaryota; kingdom Fungi; phylum Ascomycota; class Sordariomycetes; order Hypocreales; family Nectriaceae; genus Fusarium; species Fusarium sarcochroum. Next base: position 87,454 of record JABEXW010000100.1, on the reverse strand, counting down.
TTTTACCTACGGTTAGTGACTGTAAAGTAACGAGTCTTGAAGGATTGCATATAAAAATAGTCGAGCCTCCTGCCAAGTCATGCATCAACTAACGATTCATCCATATCCCGTTATTTTACACAGCAAGCTGAAGACATTGAACAAGCGAACAATAACTGTTTGGCCAGCCCGATATGACCAAGACCGCCAGCCAATGGACTAACACAAACAAGCTGATCTTTACGCACCAAATTGATGCAGCGCTGGTTTATGACTTTTTCCTGTTCCAGACGACGGTGGAAGGAATTTATCATGACCTCTTGGGTAGCATTGAGCGTTTTCCACACGTGTATGTGGTCACAGTCCACACGGGAGCCCCGGTATATTTGAAGGAGACATTGCAAAAACAAGGAGTCCTCCTTTGCGATTATCCGCCGGACTTTTGATACAGGAAGACCAATTTACATTGATTTAGAACTGCAATTAATAGCAAGTTCCTGATGAGCATGACTTATTCTTGTGGATGGATGCCAAGTTCATCAGGGCTTTGAATGTGACTAGACGTACTACAAAGAGTGTGATAAGCAGACTTGCCTACGTAATCCATCAGGTAAGATACACTCTGTCAAACTATTCATAAAAAGCTACCAATACAGGTATAAATCCTTCGGAACTACCTATCTTTCAGTTGTTCAAAGATGCAGGTCATACGGCATGGGGTGGTAAGAAGACCTGTATAGGGTAGATAAGTTACCGTAATGATTACAATAGAAGAACAAGAAAGCGGTTGAAGGTGATGTTATTAGCAACTTCTATTCATGTAATGCCCTATAATACGATGGGATATATCGATTCATGTATTGCGCATCATGCCGCAGCATGCACGCGGGCATCCCATGTACGCTCGTATAGGGCTTGCGTCCACACATAGCAGTCTGCCGACCTTGATACCAAGTGACGATGACAGCATTTTAATGACGGAACAACGAGTATACCAATACTAAAGCTCTACAAAGTCTTGGCCTGTGCATTGGGGTGGTAGATCGACCCGATGTGACAATCTCGGTGTCCAACTGATCTTATTTCGGGGGCTTGCACTGGGCGGGTGGTTGTCGCCGGGTATTTCGCTCGCTAGGAATCGGAAGTCGAACCAATTTTGTGTGGCATCTTCGGTTTATCAGTAGGAATGGATCTGCGAGCATTAGCATCAATGTTTGTTCCCTAGGGAAATATTAAAGCATACCCGATCGGCCACCTGAAGCCACTCTTCCATGCTTCGAACATAAGGATCCGCACTGGCATCTGCCACCGTCTCGTGTCCCCAGACAACCATCTCATCGAATTCGGCCGTTATTTGCATGCTCCCTGTCTGCTCTGATTCGGCATCGGCCTCCTCAGCGGGCTCCTCGGCCGCGAGTTTGGGGTCTTTCTCGGGGGTTCGCTCGACGACAACGCCACGACATTGTTCGGGTAGCTTGACCACCTTGCCTTGAAGCTTTCTTCCTCGGAAATATGCTAGTTTCGAGCCATCTTATCAGATTGTTAGTGGATTCAGTAGCATCAAGTTCAGCATTCAGGGTGACGAACCGTCGGCGGCAGTAGGAGCCCAATAGGCCGAAGCTGGGTCAATCGAACCATCGTGGTGAATCCGGCAGGACAGAAGGTTTGCCACTACCTTGGACTTGTTCTCGTCGGGCTTTAATGAGAGGATTGGTTGCGACATTGTGATAGTGTTGCTTTAATTGCTGTCAGGGAAAGTTAGGGAAGACGCGTCAAGGCGCGTTAATGGTTCACCAAGGTGACGGATGAGCTTATCTTATCTTATCTTATCTCTACTTGAACCTGTACCTTGTGGAGGAGCCTTTTGAGCATAAACCCAAGTCATTCATTTACCAAACCTCCAAATTGAAGAAATGCCATTCCAAGCTTCACATAAAAATCGATGATAATGCTTAACCGTATTGAGACTCGGCAAACTCACTTGAACTCTTCATTGGCTCTCTGATTGATAGCTTGGACCACCAAGCCGACAAGACATTCTTTTGATACGTCAGAATGAAGATGATAGTGTAGGCTGCTGAAGCCTTGCCTGAATATACATGTTGATGCTGTATGGGTATCTATATAAACTTTTTGCGATATACTGGCTGGTCTAATCTTCGATCCATCATTTTCTCTTCTTTTTCGACTTGCTCCCCTTTGCTCCCCCGGATGTCGGCTTTGGTGCATACCGATTTGCATGGTCCACGTCGAAGGCCTGTTTGTGTTTGCGGAAAAGCAACATGGTTGCCCGCGCATCTTCAATACTGGAATGTGCTCCTCCTTGTATCTCAACCCCCAACAGTTGCTGAGCAAGAAGACGAAGCGCCGGCTTTCTTCCGTTGCCATACTTTTTGAAGCCTGGGAATTTGGCCGTGTCGCGAATGTCTTTTCCTGGATGGCTTAGAATAAGGGCATCCATATCGTGCTTGAGATCATGTCCAATCAATATCCGGCCTTGGAGAAGCTTGTCGATGTCTGCTTGAACCTCCTCAAAATCCCGGGCAAATCTCATAGACTTTTGACTAATTCCGCTAACGGCGGTTCTCCAGTTTGTGACCTTCTCCTTGGGTTTCACATATGAGTCGTAAATTTGTTGGCCGTGAAAGTCGACAATGCTCACACGAGCGAGAACTGATTCATAACCGCCAGGTCCCACTCCAACCATTTCGCAATCAATGGCGATGTACTTTCCGATCTCAATGCCCTCTGTGAGTCCGTGATTGACTTTGTCCTTTGCTGAGGCAAGCATCATCGAGTTGTCCTTGGCGCCTAGATTGTACGCCTCTGCGAGGGCTTCTGCTGATACATGGTTATCTTCTGCCCATAGCGCAAGTGATGTCGAGGTTCCTGGCGCCGACTCCTCTTCGATTTTTGAGCTGTGGACGCCACCCATTTGCTTTTTGGTGGTTGTGTGTGTCGTTTTTGATGGTTTTTGTGGTTTTGTGAGAGTCTTGACGACCTTGGACTTTTTGGCTGGTGGGTTCGTCGTTTGAGGCTCTGATTTGCGCTTCAAAGACGGCTTTGATGTAGATTCCTCCTTGATTTTTGCCTGGAGCTTCTTCCAGTTGGACGAGAGTGCCGCCATTCTCTCAATAAATAAGATTCTTGTACTCAAAAGCCACGGCAAAAACTTGACGTGCTCATGTAAGTCTTCGCAAAGAGAAACCCAGCACGAAAGACTTTCTGAGTGATGAGGCTAACGGGATTTATGCAGCTGACGAAGAATTGATAAGCTCAATCGCGCTCACCGCCTTTACGATAAGAGGTCTAATTCACTTTCTGCCGTGCCCCTCCAAATAATTCCTCCCATTTTCCACCTTGCGACACCAACGCGACAGAACGACGATCATCAAAATACGCCCACCCAAGCCGTTTCCATCATGGCTGGCGGTACTCCTGGCGGCGAGCCCACCGTGGGCTCAGGTGAACCACGACTTAAAAGTCTAGCGACGCCCGAAACAATACAGACAGGATGCATCGCTTGGGTAGAGAAGGAAGGACAGCCGCGACGCGCCGAAATTCTCAGTATCAAGACAACCAAAAGCGGCAAACAATTCTACTGCAATTTCGACAACTTCAATAAGCGATTAGACGAATGGGTACCTGCTATTAGGCTGGACTTTACTCGAGAAGTCGAGTGGCCAAACCCAGAAAAAGACAAGCCTAAGGATCCCAAAACGAAAAAAGCGACCGCTGCGCAGTCCAAAAAGACGCAACCCTCCAAAAAGGCACAGAAGCGACCAAGTAAACGGGAACAGTCGGTCGCCTCGGAAGCAAACACACCGCATCCTTGGACTGGTATGTATCTCGATATCTGCTGCTGAAGACCCAAACTGACGTCCCCATAGACTTTGTAGATTCTCAAAATCGGCAAAAGTCTGCCTCGATCGGCCCCGATGGTGATAGTCAAGCGAGAGCCAGCGTTGACGGTGGCGCAACACCTGCTGGAGGCGACGATATAGATATAGATGAGAAAGAGACGGATGTGAAAAGGGAATTAGTCGAATTCAGCCGTGAAGTCGAGATTGAGAAGCTTAGAACGTCCGGCTCGATGACCCAAAACCCTACCGAAGTATCGCGAATTCGAAACATCTCCAAAGTACAGTTCGGCCGTTACGACTTATACCCCTGGTACTTTTCGCCATACCCCGAGATCTTCAGTCAGGAAGACGTTATCTTCATCTGCGAGTTTTGTCTGAGCTATTACGGAGATGAGAAGGCATTCACACGACACCGACGAAAGTGTACACTACAGCACCCGCCTGGAAACGAGCTCTATCGAAACGAAGATATCTCTTTCTTCGAGATCGATGGCCGACGACAACGAACATGGTGCCGCAATCTTTGTCTTCTGTCCAAGATGTTTCTTGATCATAAGACGTTGTACTACGATGTAGACCCGTTCTTGTTCTATGTCATGACAACGCGAACCGAAAAAGGAAATCATCTGGTGGGATATTTTTCCAAGGAGAAAGAGAGTGCGGATGGATACAACGTGGCTTGTATTCTGACCATGCCGCAATATCAGCGTAAAGGTTACGGTCGACTTTTGATTCAATTCTCGTATGAACTCTCCCGGATCGAAGGAAAGCTTGGCTCTCCAGAAAAGCCATTGTCGGATTTGGGTCTGCTGAGTTACCGACAGTATTGGTCAGAGAACATCCTGGAATTTCTCATGGGCTACAACGAACGCGATGAAAAAGTCACAATTGAGGCAATCTCTACAGCACTGGCCATGACAACGCAAGATGTGGAGCACACTTTGCAGGCATTGCGGATGCAGGTCTATCACAAGAGCGACCACAAGATTGTGATACCGGAGAAGCTGGTCCAGCAACGCGAAAAGACCAGGTTGAAGAGGAAGCGGACCGTGGATGCGGCCAAGATCCAGTGGAAGCCTCCAGTATTCACAGCCTCCAGCCGAACATGGGGATGGTGAGTGTGGCTGTAGTTTTGTACAAGTACGAGCAGGCATTAGACGTATAGATAGTTTTTAGATGATACCCATTTCTCATTCAAGCGATTGGCTATATTTCAAATATTGATCAGCGTTTCGTTGGTCGGTAACATGGATTGAGCTACTGTACCCAAAGCTCTTACAAGCCAGCCCCACGTACTGTAACCCTCCAGCTCTGACGGAGCTTGCCTTGCCCTACGTAATCAGGGAGATATGCGACAGCTGTATCTCAACTCCTACAACACACCAACCCATTTATCCCTATCCACCTAGGCTTTCAATTGTGAAACCTTTCAAACCTCTAGCTAATCGCTATGTTTTTATGTTGATTCCCATCTCTCCCAAGTCTGCCGAATACCTTTCAGCCCATCATGACGCTCCGTCTACTGGCTTCAAGCCTGCTTGGCTTGAGCGCAACTCTCGCCAGCGCAAGCCCCGACGATGAACAGAGACCTCTCGCCGACTATCACCGGATATGTCCCGATTATACACGATATTCTTCGTACCCTCAGTATGTTGCTTTCATTGCACATTGACATGATGCCGAAATGAAGCCAAGCTAACGTTGCGCTTCAACCAGCCGACCCTTCAGTTCGGGTCCTAAAGAGCTACCCTACCAAAGGCCGAGCACGAAATGTCGGACATTCCAATCAGACGCTATCGAGAAGGTCATCGAAGACGTGACGTCGCGCATGAAAGACCCCGATCTAGCACGATTATTCGAGAATGCGTTCCCTTCGACGACCGACACAACAGTCAAATTCCATACCAAAGGAAAGGAAGATACTGGCTTCTTCCGAATGGGAAGCTTTGGGGGTTTCCATGATGAGGGAGCTTGGCAGGGACCGCAGTCGTTCATCATCACCGGTGACATTATCGCGGAATGGTTAAGAGACTCGACGAACCAGTTGCGCCCTTACCAACCACTGGCAAAGAAAGACCCTGCCATCCATACGCTATTGCTCGGCGCCATCAATACCCAGGCCGAATATGTTATCGAGTCGCCATACTGCAACGCCTTCCAACCTCCGCCCATTAGCAATTTGCCCGTCTCGTCTAACGGACAAGATGATACCGTGCACCCAGCTTACGAGCCACAAGCTGTCTTTGAGTGCAAGTACGAGCTTGACTCCCTAGCTCACTTTTTGGCGCTTGGCAACGATTTCCACGAGCATACAAGCTCGACTGAGTTTCTGAACAAGAGGTGGTACCGTGCTGTCGAGACCATACTGAATGTGCTGGATGAGCAGTCCAAGTCGACTTTCGACCCTAAGACGGGCGAGTTCGTGCGCAATGAGTATACCTTCTCGCGTCGTACCGATATTGGAACAGAAACACTCAACTTGAAGGGTGTCGGAAATCCTTTGAACTGGGGCACAGGCCTTGTCCGATCAGCTTTCCGACCTAGTGACGATGCGACAATCCTCGGCTTCTTTATCCCGGCCAATGCGCAAATGTCTGTCGAGTTGAGGCGAGCGTCTAAAATCCTCACAGTAGCTGGTAAAACGGCGCTTTCTAATAAGCTGGAGACATGGAGCCGGAGGCTTCATGATGGTATCATGGAGCATGGTGTGGTCAAGCACAAAAAGTACGGGGATGTGTTCGCCTACGAAGTAGATGGATATGGCTCGTCGATTCTAATGGACGATGCCAACTATCCTTCCTTGCTAGCGTTTCCTTTAATGGGATTCTGCAAGGCGGGCGACCCCATATATCAAAACACAAGGAAGATGTTGTTGGAAAAGAGCGGAAACCCCTACTATTTAGAAGGCAAGGCTTTCAAGGGTATCGGAGGTGAGTCATTCCAATTCAAACAAGTAAATGCCATGACAACTGACGCTCTACAGGACCTCATATTGGACTGCGCAACGCCTGGCCAATGAGTCTTCTCATTCAGGCTCGAACTTCAGATGACGATAACGAGATCAAGGAGTGCATTGACCTTGTACTCGACTCGGCCAAGATGGGTTTGGTCCATGAGAGTATTGATGTTCAGCACATCACACAGTACACAAGAAGCTGGTTTGCATGGGCCAATGGTGTGTTTGCGTCGACGATTCTGGACTTGGCAAAAAGGAAGCCACATTTGATCTTTGGCGAGGGTGCTGAGGCATATGAGATATGATTGATGAGATTAGTACCTATTCTACTAAGGCAGCATGAGGTGGTTTTGGCGTATTTGAACCTGAATATCAACGTGAACAAACCCGGTCGACGGTGTCTACTCGGTCAATGCCTGAAGAAAAATGTTGATAAAGGCCTAGAATTTGTATTGAACTTGTCTTGATACAAAACCATCAGCGAACAGCCATTGGGAAAACTGTAGATGACAAAATGTTGCTGGTAGGATACCGACACAAGCAGGCTCGCTAAAATCCGCATGTCAGTAAATACCCCGGATTTCAGCACGATCCGTCCACAGCCCACAGTCCCTTGGCCGCCGCCGGCCACAGCCAAGAGACAAGCAACTCTAAAGACCTTGGTCTAATCATCTGCAGGGTCTAACTAACACAAGGTAGGGCGATAACGATCCACAGTTATCCGTCTGTACCCCTCCGACTTCAGCTCAAGAGGGCAAGTTAGCCGTTTGAACCATTGATAAACGACTCCATGAATATCCTCCAGCAGGTCCGACATCGCTCTGCCCCAGCCATTGGGCTCGTTGATAACATAGGCCGGATTAGAAATTGTGTGATTAATAAAGGACGACAACAGCAATCTTATAGGACGTTGAGTCGCAATTCTCCTGTCTTGTCTCATCACTCTGCAGCTTCCCCTCTATGTCGCAATCGTAGCCTCCGCCCCTCAACACCATCATCGTCATCGCCATTGTACGCAAGCACCGCCAAGATGGCGACGAGAACAACACACGCCTCTGAGATCCCTTCAAATCCGCAGTCGGGGAAGCACCAGATCAACCTCATCCGTGGCTGGCCTAACCCTGGGCTTCTTCCTGTCGATCTCCTCTCAGCCGCTGCGCAGCGCAACCTCGCTGACCCGGCCATCTATGTCCCCGCGCTGCAGTACGGCGCCGACTCGGGCTACCAACCGCTGCGACAGGCACTGGCGACATGGCTTTCAGAGCATTACCGCGTAGAGCGTGATCCAGAGCGTATCTGCATTTCTGGCGGCGCGAGTCAGAATGTTGCGTGCATTATGCAGAGCTTCACTGATCCCAATGTGACGCAAGCTGTGTGGTGCATCTCGCCGTCGTATCACCTCGTTTTCCAGGTCTTTCGAGACAATGGCTTTGAGGGGCGGTTGAGAGCCACGCCGGAGGATGAGGAGGGTGTCGACATTGATGCATTGGAAGCAAAGCTTGCCGAGTTTGAGAAACATGCGCCGGAGGCTAAGGTAACAAGCTTCGAGCACCTCAAATGCCAGGGCATTTATATTGACATAACGAACAGGCCCCTGTAAGCGATCCCGGAAAGAATCGCAAACACTACCGTCATATCATCTACGCCGTTCCAACATGCTCAAACCCCTCCGGCAAGACGATGTCGTTTCGCCGCCGAGAAGCCCTCGTTCGCCTCGCACGCAAGTACGACGCCCTCATCATCTGCGACGACGTCTATGACTTCCTCCAATGGCGTATCGACAGTGACCCCAGCAAAGTATCTGCTCGTCTAAGTGAGAACGAGCACCCTGAAATGCTGCTCCCACGCCTGTGCGACATTGACCTTGCTATGGGCCGAGCGGAGAACGATCCTAAGGGTTTTGGGTACGCTGTAAGCAACGGTTCGTTCAGCAAGCTCGTTGGACCGGGTGTCAGAACGGGCTGGCTAGAGGGCTCGCCTGCGTTTGCTTATGGGCTGGCACAGACAGGCGCGACCAAGTCTGGTGGTTCGCCGAGCCAGTTCTGTGCGTCGTTGATGGCCGAGTTGGTCCAGTCCGGTGACCTCCAGGAGCGCCTTGCTACGACGTTGCGACCCAAACTCCAGCATCGACATCGCATCATGATGGCTGCTATCCATAAACATCTCGAGCCTTTAAATGTTGGCATTCGAGACGCTGGCCTGCTTGACGGCAGCGTTTACGGCGGCTACTTTGTGTGGCTTACACTCGAGAAGGGGCTCTCAGCCAAGATAGTCTCTGAAACTACAATTGCCGAAGAGAACCTGGTTGTCGGGAACGGAACCATGTTCCAAGTACCTGGTGACGAGAAAACTGTCGAATTGGATAATGCAGTCCGATTAACGTTTGCGTATGTTCCTGAGCAGGACTTGGTAGAAGGCGTAGAGAGATTAGCGAGCGTGCTGCAGAGGATAAAGGCCAATCCGGAAAAGTATAGGTCGCTCGCGAGCACAACTGCTGATAGCGATATTATAGATGCCAATAAGTAATTAGAACATGTTTTACAACCCGTCTCTAGCTCCCTCCATGATGTTTATCCAATCGTTCTACTTCTTCGAGAAGAATGACATAATGTTTCCTTGTCCCTTCGGTGCGGGCTTCTTTGCCTTTGATCCAGAGGAGGATGGGGTCGGTGTTGGAGCAGCCTTTTTGGCCGGCGGAGGAGCCTCATCTTCCGAGAAGGACTCCCAACCTGGCTCTTGAATCGTGACTGTATTGTAGTTAGCATTTTAGCTCAAAAGAAATAGAATGTAGGCTTACCCATGTATCCCTGGTCGTCAAGAATTCGCTTCTTCTTCATCACTCGTCTCCTGCCCCTTCTTCGCCCGCCACTGGTGCTTGAAATCACTTCGGCAGGTTCCTTGTCTTCCTTCTTGGCCTCAGGTTCGGGCTCAGGCTCGGGCGCTTCTTCCATCTCCTCGTCAGCTTGCTCGGATTCCTTATCCGACTCCTCCTTTTCATCCTCGTCATCTTCTTCCATCATCTTTCGCAGTGCATCTTCGCGTTCCTGTCGTTGTCTCTTGACTTCTGCTGAATCAACTGCAGGCTTCGATTTTGATTTAGTTGCGATGATATCAGAGTCATCTGCTTCACCATCGTCAGAAAGAGCCATAGACGTATCCTCTTCCTTCTTGGGAGCAGGCTTAGGCTTGGGGGGTCGTGCAGCTGCTTTCGCGAACGATTGCATGATACCGCCGGAGGCGCCTCGTTTCAGAGACGGTGCCGGTTTCTTTCCGCCGCTGGGGGCAGGTGTTCCCTCCTTAGACGATGGCGCCGAGGACTCCTGCTTAGCAGGCTTGGTATTCTTCATTCCTGGTGTTGTAGTTGAGGGTTCCGGCTTCACACTTGCAGTCGATGCTGGCTTGGATGTAGACGACTCCTTCTTGACGGGCTGAGACGGAGCTGATGCAGACGCCTGAGGACGACCTTTACGATCTCTTCGATGGGCTTGTGGATTGCTGATGACTCCGTACTTCTTTGACGCTGCAGAAATGTCTCCGTTTGATGAGTACTCTGAGAGTTGCGTTGTGATATCAGACAAGAGAGAAAGATCCTTCTGGGGGTGTGGTGCAAGGCTGTAAACATGAATCGAGGTGACTTGCTGGTAGGCCGCCAGAATGTCTATTCAGAGTGTCAGTTGGATCGTATTCTAGCAACTCTTGATTCAGGGATGCGCACCATTCAATTCCTCCTCTCGAGCAAGAGTCAAGGTGGAGATGGGAACCTCCTCAGAGAGAGGCTCCTCGGGCATCGAGCTTGACATTTCCACATCGCCATCAGATTGCTCGTTGTCCGGGGTTTTGGTGCCATACACAAGGTAGGTTGCATGAATGGAATTGGCGCTTTGAGCATTCTGGTAATTATGAAAGTCATAGAGCATCCTGACAATCGTTAGTTTTTGCTTAGCAGAATCCGTCAAGAGACTTACTCTTTTGCGGTGTTGACATGCACATCTAGAGCTCTGCTCAAGAGCCGATATGTGATCTGCACTATGATTAGTCTCAACGCAACCAAACGAGAGTTAGAAATGGGAAATGGTACGCACCGGTCGCTCTTCGCTGAGCAGACGATCTGCTAGGTATTTCTTATGTTCATCCATAATTTTTACCAGTATGAGCAGTGCCTTTCTTTGGGTCTATACGAAAGCTAAGGAGGGCGAGAGGGGGTTTTAGTCCAATATGCGCGTTGAGAGTCAATCGACGAATTCGTTGTACCTCATTAAACATCTCCAGGGCAGCAACGCGTTGAGTAGACGCGCCATCACGTGCTGCTCTACCAAAACTGGCAGATGTCGAGCGGCTACGTGCATAAATATACTCTTAGTGAGTGTCTAACCTAGCTTACCTCAGCATCAAAGGGGGCTATCCTAGTATCGGGTTCTTCAGATTGCCAGCGTCATTCTAGCCATCGCGTCTCCAGCGCGACGGCTTTATTCTGGGCCCAGGATCGCAACTTGCCCCCCCATCCTTTGTCTAGCGAAACACCGTCTTTGTTGCGTCTTTCCACTTTGTACATAAGACATACTCACACCGGGCCACATAATCTTTACCCTAGATCACACTCCTTCGTTCTGAAACTTCTTCCTCATGGCCGACCACGATGTTCCCGACTCGACGGACTGGCTTTCGACGCCTCTTAATGCCCTTGCTGCCGTCGAAGGCGCACTGCGATGTCAAGTGTGCAAGGACTTCTTCAAAACTCCCATGATCACTTCTTGTTCGCACACGTTTTGCTCGCAGTGCATTCGAAGGGCTTTGTCCAATGAAGGCAAATGTCCACTCTGTCGCGCATCAGAGCAGGAGCTCAAACTACGAAGCAATTGGTCGATGGAGGAGGCGGTACAAGCATTCGTTAAGGCCAGACCAGCGACTCTAGAGTTGGCGCGGAACGAAAACAAGAAGAAGACGGTTTCGAAGCGAAAACCTGTGGAGGATCATCACGAGTCGGAAGATGCGCCAGACGGCAAGCGACTGCGGTCATCTGCGCGACTACGGAGCACCCGATCCACGACGTCTTCTTACACAATACCGCCAGAAGAAGATGAAATCGTTGAGGTGCCAGACAGTGACGACGATTTCCAACCAGAGCCCGGTAAGTACATTATCGATGAAGACCCATAAGCGACTACTAACAATCCTCAGACGACGGTCTAGTTGCTTGCCCAGTCTGCCAAAGTCGAATGAAAGAATGGCAAGTCTTCAAGCATCTCGAAACCTGTACCGGACCAACACCAAAACCACGCCGAACTCCGGCAAGCAGTTCAAGTTCCAGCTTCAGCCAGCAGCGACAGCAAACAAAGGCCCCTGACCGATTACCCGCGATCAATTATTCGATGTTCAAAGAACAGGCGTTGCGCAAAAAGATGTCAGATCTCGGAATCTCCAACCAGGGCCCCCGTCCTCTGCTCGAGCGTCGACACAAAGAGTGGATGACAATATGGAACTCGAATTGCGACGCCGTACAGCCGAGAAAGCGCAACGAATTGTTACACGATCTGGATGTATGGGAGCGAACACAGGGAGGAAGAGCCCCAACTACAGGGCGGTCGATTCAAAATGCGGCTATTATCAAAGACAAGGACTTTGATGGTGCAGCATGGGCGGCTAAGCATGATACGTCTTTCAAGGATCTGATTGCGAATGCGAGGAAGACCAGGCTTGAAGCAAAGAAGAAGGCCGAAGAGGGGGCAAAAGAGTCAAAAGCGGAAACCCCCACGACATCTACGCAGGAAGCGTCAACCACCGATCAATCACAGCCATCTCAGATAATAGACGGACAGTCCTCGGTTCCGCCCAGCACCAACCTCCCGGAGCACCCGACCAGGACATCCAATGCTAATAGCCAAGAGATTCGAAATCTGGCGGACTCAACAACCACTGCTTTTCCGCCATCATCGTCAGCGGTGCCAACTCACATACCTGTACATGCATTTCAGGCACAACAATCTCTACAAGGAACGCTACCTCTATCTCACCCTGCCACTTCCCACGATAGTAACATGAATATGAGCAACACCCACTATACTCTCACCCAGGACGACTTCCCTCAAACCCATCACTAAAGTAATACTTGCCCAAGAACACTAGTAATGGTTCTTGAGGAGCGACATAACGGCGCACTTGTGGCTGGGGTGGGATATATAGACATGGCATGCATGCATCGAGATACCATTTAATGATATTAGGGCAGGGGTAACAGAAATTCCCCAAATGTATAGATTCTAATGAACAATATCCCAAGTTTACAATCTAAAAGCCCAAAACGCCCCGGATATCCTACTGTATTGTCATGTACACGTATTCACCATTTGACTTGCGCTACTCCCAGCTGGCACATCTTATATCGCCAGATTCGCAATTCCAGTCTCGGCTGTCGGCGTCTGTTCCTTTTGCCGGATCTCTTCGGTGTCGACAGGCACAGCAGGCAACTCGTCCAGTTTCTTCTGTGCCTCGGCCGCCTCCTTGTCTTTGCGAGCCTTTTGCTCTTCGGTCTCCTTGCGATTGGTCTCTTCCTCCTCCTTCTCGCGCTCCTGCGCCTCCATGGCTTCGAGTTCGTCGTCGAGCGCACCCTCGTCGACCACTTCGCCTGTCGACTCGGCCAGGATAGCGCTCACCTCGTCTGTCGCAGTCGTCTGTTCCCGCAGCTGAGCCATGACTGTATCAACTCGGTCTACGCCACCGACCTGTGCGTTGAGACTTGCCAGGGCACCTGAAGATGCCTCCATAACGTTGACGATCTGCACATTGTCGGCCGCCTGCTCAAGCTTGGCGGCGACCTCCTCAAGCTGGTTGAGCGTCGCATAGCGAGTAGCAAGAGATGACTCGGCGATTTTCTTGGATTTGAGCGCTGCAAGGGCCGCAGTGCGGTTCTTGCGGGTGACTGCGCTCTTGGCTGTTTCCGATAGTTCGTCGATACGTGTGTTGAGGAGATCGGTCTGGCGCTTGAGGTTCTCTGTAAGCTCCTTGAGAGATGCGATGGATGAATCCTCCTCAGTAATACCACCTTGTTCTCCGGAACCTTTGATCCTAATTGTGTTTCCGTCATAGTCGATGACTTCCTTATCGCGTGAGAGAAACTTGAGCAGTACTTCAAGGTCTGCATCTGTCAAACGCTGGTTCTCGACGAGGGCTGCAGAAAAAGCCTTTTGAAACTGCGCCTTACTGAACACACGGTCAAACCTTGACACCTTGTCCGCCATCAGATTTCCCAGTTCCTTCGCAGCAGCCTCCACGTTCTTGACAACCACATACTGGCCAGTTGGCAACTTGTCGTCTCCTCTGGAAGGATCTACGACACCGAGCTGTCGCAGTGTCCAGCTCATGACACTCCATGGTAGGCCTGCCCAACTGCGCTGATATATACTCTGTTGTGATTTCTCAAAGTCGTGAAGGGGTATAAAGTCCCGGCCAGCGGTCGCTTCGCGCACGACAGTCCCAAGGGCCAGGGGTTGGCCGAATTCCTTGTACTCTAGGGATCGCAGTAATGTATCGTCGAGTTTTAGAACGAAATGGTCTGGATTCGAGCCGCGGTGGGAGATGAGTCCCTTGGCGACAAGGCCGGAAAGGGCCTGGCGCCATGCCGAGATGTTGGCTTGATAACCATCTGGATTCAGGGTGCGCTGGGATCGAAAGTCGGAATATCTTGCTGGCAGTCGTGACCTAAAGGCTGGTTAGTAACAGGGCGCCATAAAAATGCGTAGGACAAGATGGTGGTACCTGCTAAAGCTGGGGTCATTATGGATGAGGTAGTCGGCGAGCTCGCCCATGATGCAGTCAAACACGATCAGATGCGCGCAGGCGAGGAGATGAGGGAAGAATAAAAGGCGTGCGTCACGATCTGGAAGGTTCTCTGAAAAATCAGTCTCGAAAAGCACGGGTAGGTGCGAGCTTTTACGCCGTATGCAAAGTAATTGCTGCTCAAAGGAAGAGTTAGGAAATGACGACACTTTTGATGCATCCCGTGAATGCACGTTGGCAGCCCCGTCCTGTGGCTTTGGTGGGTTGGCTGTCACCAGGGACGATGGTACAGTGGGGTGGCGTTAGTTAGTGAGTTGACAGCCCGGGTTTAGCACTCCCTATCTGCCCCTGTAAATTCGATATGCACACCTTATCGAGTGTGTTGACGGCTACAGCCAATTAAACTAATGCAGTCAAGCTCTCAACTCACAGGTTCAGGTAGGTCATTTCTCACTTGGTGCGGTGGACATTGATGTGGACCTCTCTTTCTGGAAGTTTCCCGACATTGAACAGGTTCCCGGCCCTTCCTTGGGAACTCAGAAGCTCAGTGGAAGGCAATGGTGCTTGAGCTAGTTCCTACCATTGCAACATCCGAACTGAACATTGGTAAAACAACCATTGAGCAGTAACGGAGGAGAACAAAGAGGGCTCGCGAAGCAACAGTACGGAAAGCACAAAGGTGAAGGTGTAGGCCAGATTAGAATGATTCATCAAGACGATATTCATGTTTTGGACATTGCAGTCGACAAAGCAGATGTTGTCGCTATAGCCATAGCATTTATCATCAGTATGGACTTTTAGGTTATATCCATGACTTGTTTTCTTAAGTGTATCCAAGATGGGTAAACCAAGAGTATACTCGACGTCAATCCAGTTTGCGGTCTGTCCTTCCCAAGTGATACTAGGTAGGCATACCTCAGGTAGGCAAGCGTGTTGCTACCTTAGGTAGTCTGGTTTAACTTGATGGAAGGTAGGACATATGCGAAGGTGCGACTCTGCATCGTGCATATATTGCAAGACTTGCAAGACCTTGAACCATCCTCCGACATCATCACCAAGTCATTTCTCTTATGCTTAGACTTCATCACTCCAACGTTCACGAACAGACCGACCCAAACCTCAGACCGTCTGTTTTTCTCTTCTTCTTTCTTATCCACCACTTTCTTCGGTTATCAGCTTATTCAACTCTCTTGACTTCTCATCCCCTACTCCAAGGCTTCGACACTTGATCAACAGTTCTCTCTTCACGTTCAGCAACTTACTCACAAACACTCATCATACTATCTGCCCCAAAACATCTATTTGCTTACACCCAAGAAGACGCCAGGATGGTTGCTTTCATCAAGCTTGCTACGCTTGCCTTTGGCGTGGCCTTTGCCGCTGCTTCTCCCACCTTGCACGATGATTATTGCACGGATCGCTACACTGTTCGACCAGAAAACAACTATGCATCACTTCCTCCCACTCCCAACGAAGTCAGGTCTACACCATTAGACTTCGAGATAGTTGATCCACTACAAGGCCCAGATGAGCCCAGCAGCTCTCCCAACCACGATCCTGACAACCTTGAACCTGACATTGTTTCCATTACCAAATGGGATTACGAGGTCCGTAACGTTCAGTGGCTTCGCTACGTCCCTATTTCAATGCCTCATCAAAGCCTGTTCACCGTCGGCGGGTCATGGATCTCAGACGTAGGGAAGATGAAGCAGATGCTCAACGACGGCGAATGTCGACCTATCGGCGTTGAGCGCACTTTCGACAACGGCAAAGACTTTGGTGATGGAAACCTCACTATCGGTTATAACCCCCATTGCAACATGGGACATATAGTCGATGCTGCTATCGAACTTACTCGACTGGCACAAGTGGAAGCCAACCTACCTCAAACCCCTCTTGTGCTCTACAATTGCCATCATGTTTCACCGAACCCACACGCCATCTATATAGACAACCCTGCTGCGACCAAGCAGAAGTGAGGCAATGTGTGCGAGTGCAAAGGTGCCTCTCACCCTTGGTGTGCATTTTGTTCTGGGGTTGATAATTAGGCTTCTCGGAGGGAAGGAATCAAGTCGTGTTTGGTGTGTTTCAAGATCGGCGTTATGGGAAAGCTTTTGATGGTTCAAGCATTTCTTACTCCAACAGCAGTTACTGCATCTGGGTCATTCGGAGCTCTGCGGGCTCGGGACTTTCCCTTATGAATTGATGAGTCAATAAACAAGTCTTCCGATGTCTTCATGAAATTGAAAAGTGATCAATGTAATGCGGTTGAGGTTGTAAGTTGCAAGCGGGTAAATGCGGTATTTGCGCTCTTCCAACACCAAAGCCGAAGTCCCTGACTCCCAACCTTAATGACCCTAATTCTAGGCGACGTCGTCACTTTGGTCGGGGATAAGGCAACATCTCAGGCTTCTGATAGGCCAATGCCTGGATCCAAGACCCCCAGCTCCCATTGTTCCGCGGGGTAAGAAAAGGCCGCTCTACTCCCTCTAACTACAGCACCTTGGGGTAACAACATAGCAACTCTGTACATTATGATATATCTTTGATTGCCTGTTATTACTTAATCCCTTGTGAATATTCTTGATCTTGAGCAATTTGGTAAGATCAGGCAGTGTAGAGGCCGATTGATCTTGATAAGAAGTTAGATAACGTATCTCTACAACCTCATCGTCTATACCAGTCCCTCCATTCCCTCCCATCTAATCAACTCGACTCCGCTTCCTCCTTGCCGTCTTCAACCTCTTTTACCAAATCCAATCACACCATCCTCATTCACCTCCATCTTCTCCACCCTTGATAGCCAGTCTTAGTCAACAAATGAATACCCGTCGTTTCTTCACCACCGCATTCAAGACCCTCAACGTCTCCCTCACAAACTCACACTCACACTCACGTTCACTCACTCCTCTTCTTCGTCCCCTCTTTACCCGTCGCACAATGGCCTCTGCTGCTGCTAAACGCCTCTCTGGCAAGACAGTCCTTGTCACCGGCGCCTCCTCCGGCATCGGCCGCTCTACAGCGCTCGAGTTTGCCAGGACTGCGCCCAAGAACGACCTCCGTCTTATCCTTACTGCGCGTCGTGTTGATTCTCTCAAGGAGCTCGCTGAGGAGATCAAGAAAGAGGTTGGCGATGGCGTTCAGGTGTTGCCGTTCAAGCTCGATGTGAGCAACCCCACCGAGGTCAAGGGTATCGTGAACAACCTGCCCGAGGAGTGGAGGAACATTGACGTACTCGTCAACAATGCGTGAGTGTTATTTATTACGGCAATTGAGTAGAATACTAGCTGATGTGTAGATAGTGGTCTTGTCAAGGGCGTTGCTCGTGCTCCTGAGATCGCCGAGGAGGACATCAACATCATGTTCCAGACAAACGTCACCGGCCTCATCAACATGACCCAGGCCATTCTCCCCGTTTTCCTCGCGCGTCCTGACGGCGGCCACGGTGACATCATCAACGTCGGTTCCATTGCCGGCCGAGAGCCCTATCCCGGTGGTGGTATCTACTGTGCTACCAAGGCCGCAGTCCGCAGCTTCACTGAGAGCTTGCGAAAGGAGCTCATTGCCAGCCGTGTCCGTGTCATTGAGATTGATCCCGGTCAGGTCGAGACTGTAAGCTGGATCCTTCCTTTCTACATGTAGTAGCAACGTTTCTCACAAGAGTATAGGAGTTCTCTGTCGTGCGATTCTATGGCGACAAGGCAAAGGCCGATGCTGTCTATGCGTAGGTTATCCTTCACAATTCGACAGCCCTCTGTGTGAAAGATTGTGCTGATTACAAGCAGTGGATGTGAGCCTCTCACCCCTGACGACATTGCAGAGGTTGTCGTCTTTACTGCTACCCGTCGGGAAAATGTCGTTGTTGCCGACACGCTCGTCTTCCCCAGTCACCAGGTAAGATCCATTCCGCTGCCTCTTAAGGAGAGGGCTATAAGTGTAGGAATATAACTAACCCCATTGACAGGCTGGCGCTGGTAGCATGCACCGAAAGGGAGCTTAGATATTACAGACAAAGACAAAACAAGAAAGTTAATAATGCACATTCACACTTGCAGACATAGTCATCTGTTTGAATCATAGGTGCTGGAAAGAATGTGGTATTAAATGATAGTCAGAATGTGACTAACGCAGGTAGTATCGATATTTTGAAAGCGCGCATCGTCTACGACATGTTCGGAAATTTCTCTTGCCCATAACCCATTTGCCTCCGAAGAGACAAGAGACCAAGATGGTCTTGAGTCACAGGCCTTCTAAGGCCGATGAAATTTGATCTACCAACGTTCCGTTAAGAACCCATTCTGAGGTGAATCGGGCCCTTGCCGTCAACAAGTGACAGCACCGCTGGGTTGCGTTTCGCCAAACCTCGAAAGGCTGGTGGCACACGACATACATCACGTCACACCATCACAAACCTGCACCGAAAGACCGGAAACCGTAATCGTAATTCATCACCTACTCTGCTTTTGTTCCGAATTCCATTCCCCAGAGTAAATGGTCCTGCACAGGGTACCAATGGTTCCTTTCCCCAGACGCCTCGCTAAAAATAAATAGTAATCATCAAAACACCCATGATGGTGTTGAAAGAGACCAAGCTGCTCACACAGGCCAGGTTCAATTGTGTAGCAACGAGTGACGTAAGAGCCGAAGCAGGATGGTGCTGTCCCGCCTAGTCGCCATAGTGTTGGAACAGAGGCGAGAGAGCCTCACCGTAATGGTTACGCCGGATGGCTTCTGCCAGTAAGAACGAGAGGTCGAGTACCACGAGCTTGCTGATGCTGCGTGCCCTGTCCTTATCAATGGGAAAGCTGTTGGTGACGACAACCTGGTCGATGCACTCGCATGCTTGCAGCTGCTCCAGACTGTCTCCGCCAAAAATACCATGGGTCGCCATGCAGTAAACCTTCTTGGCTCCGCCCTTTTTCACTACCGTCTCGGCGGCAGCGATCCAGGATCCGGCCTTGTCAATCATGTCATCCACGATAAAGACGGTACGGTTCTTGACGTTTCCAACCAGGGTGATAAGGTGCTCGGTACTGGGGTCCTCGAACGCGTTGTCCTCTTCATCAGAGCTTGCAGCAGCATCACCAGATCCTCCAAGAGATTGAGGCTCAGGGACGAAGAACGACGAAGCATGAGACATAGTCATGGGATCATCTTCAACACTTCCATCGGCAGCAGACCGATCAGGAGAAGGGAAGTCATCTTCGACGATACGACCCTGAATCAAACGGCCTTGTGTGACCTCGGATGCCTTGTGGTCATCGTAGTCGTCTGCCTCGCCATTAATCGAATCATCGGGTGATCTCGCCGGAGGCGTGGTGTTGGGGTCCGCAGACTCGGCAACATTGGGAGTGGATGAGCGGGCAGAGCTGTTAACTCTTGTGGGAGAGCCTTGCGAGTTCGTTACAATCCGTGCAGTACGAGGAGGCGGCGTCTCCCTCTTGGGAGTAATGTCGGATTCGGCCACGCGCTCAGGAGCAGGTGGTCCGCGGTAAGGAATGGGGCGGTTGGACTCCAGTGGGGTCGGTTGGCGCTCGACATTATGATCAAAGTGCCTCATGATCATGCTAGCTGTCATGTTACTCACACGCTTCCTGTCCGTGGTGACGATTCCAAAGTTCAGCTTCAGAGCATCCGCAAGCGATGTTACTCGCTTGGTTCCTCCCGCATTCTTGGAGACCACGACCGCATCGCGCCAGTTAGGCACGCTATGGCGGATCCACTTGGCGAGGATAGGCTCTGCATGCAAATTGTCGACGGGGCACTTGAAGAAGCCCTGCATCTGAGACGCGTGAAGGTCGACAGTAATGACGTGCTTAACGCCAGCAACGCCTAGCAAGTTGGCCAGCATGCGAGCCGTGATGGCACCTCTATGCGATTTCTTCTTGGACTGGCGGCTGTAGGGGAAGTAAGGTAGAACGGCTGTTGGACGGATAACAAGTAAGCCGATTGAGGTCTCAAACGGGGGAAGAGAACCACGAACCAGTGACTTTGTTAGCGGAACCGCCTTTGCAGGCCGAGATCATGATGAGAAGCTCCATGATGGAGTCGTTGATGCTGGAACTGCCTGACTGGACAACGAAGACATCCTTCTCTCGGACACTTGTCAGAATTCTGACGCTCGTTTCACCCTTGGGAACCCGGTTAGCTCAGAACACGCAGGTTGACTGCCGAGTATCAGGCAAGACGCAATAGCCCATTGGAAAGTGTCGGATAGTTCGCCAAACAAGGTCATGTTGAACAACAATGACCACGAGGGCGAGGGAAGCTCACATTGGAGAATTGGGTAAGCTCGGCACTGGCAGGATGCATGCCCAGGTTCTCGCAGATTTGACCTGTGAGGACTGGGCATGAATTGCCTGCAAAGATCAGTGTGTTGCGCATCTTGACCAACCCATCGACCGAGGTGCAAAAGGTAAAATGTGAAGGGAACTGTGAGGGAGGAAGAAGTTGAAAGGTTGGAAGAAAGCTGTGTTCAGGTGGGAGCTTTTTTTTTTCGTCGCCCCGGTACAGGGCACTGTGTGGTTTTGCCTAGTCATTCACTGTGTCTATAGGCTGATTTGCGTTTGTTTGGCGGGCACACGATGCTTACCCCCACCACTCCGATAGTTCCCCGGTCGGTCAATGTACAGTGTTCTCTACTGTACCTGTCACCCCGCAATCATTAGCCAAGCGGGGCTTACCGGAAAGTGCGTCACAGCCTCGCAAATTTCACCTGCCAGCTGCCCGAACCCTTGCTAGAATCGATAGCCACTGTCGCGTGTGGTGGGTTTTCGATTGACAGCAGAGTCAACACCAACCAAGTTATTCGAACAGACACTTCTCTTGAAGTATCAACTAGCTTGGTTCTTAGCGGAAATGCGATAGCGACACGAACCTCCCTAAATACCTCAACATGGGGATACCTCGTCTCATATCTACCCTGGAGCCGTACGTCGTTCACGGAACTCTCAACGGCGAGCATGTAGTCATCGATGGTCCGGCTCTAGCCTATCATATTCTATATATCTGCAACAGACATGGCATTCCTCAACCGTCGTACAAAATCCTCGGTGAGACCGCTCTAGCCTGGTTAGACGAGCTCATCCGCCGTGATGTAAGTGTGTAAGTTGGTATCGTTTGCTAGCTGGGATCACACTGACCCAAATGATTAGCGAAGCCATATACTTTGATGGATCCCTACCACCAGCAAAGGAACCAGTGCGCATGCAGCGAATGGTTAAAAGTCTCAATCAGTTGAAGGATTTCCATTCTTCGGATATCAATGGCTTCTTCCCAGCATTCTTCTCAGTCCCCGATGAGACCCCTCCAACCCTCTTCTCAGCTACCAAACCTGCGGGAAAGTCGGCAGTACCTCCGAGCTTTCATGTGCCAGCTATAATTGACGCCTTGAGATTCTGTCCACGCTACACAAAGCTTGTGCATCTCGTTCCGGGCGAGGCCGATGCATACTGCGCACAACATCTCTCGGAATCAGGTGGCACCGTTCTGACCTCGGACTCGGATCTCCTAGTCCATGACCTGGGAGAAGGCAGTGTTGTTTTCCTTCGAGACATCTACCTTGATGGCCAGTCGAATCTTTCTTGTGCGAGCTTTAGCTCTGCATACATCTGCGAGAAACTCAAGCTTGGTTCCTCTGCTGAAATTTGTCGGTTTGCTTACGAACGAAAATGCTCACCCCATTCAACTGTCCCGCAACTCTTGCAGGACTGTACTCGACCAGTCGCCGACAAGGCGGGTTACACCGAGTTTTGCCATGAGTACTTAGCCCATGTGGTTGCTCCAATACCCGTCTCTACACAAGGAACACCGATACAAATCGGCTCGTTGGACCCGAGGATATCGGAGATGGTTCTACAATTGGGCCAGCAAGACAGGCAGACGAACCAGACAAAAGACGACATCAAGATCTTTCTTCCAATTCTACTTGAGTGCCCCTCCCGCGGGAGTGCTTGGGAACAGAGCACTCCGATTCGCCAACTGGCTTACACAATAGCCCGCTTGACTATCCCTGGTGCTTCTTCAACCATTCAAGAATACCGACGTGTCAACACCGTCGTGCAGAAGGGACGACAAGTACCGATACTACCTGAACAGGCCGCAAAAGCTTGGGCTCAAGACCTTACCAGGCTAATGTCCAGGATCAAAGCCACAACGCAAGGTGATACGGCTCGCGCGTGGCACATACTCTGCTTGACCCTCGATGTTAGATACTGTCACGAAGAGGGCAAGCACTCGCATACGCTACAAACACTAGAAGAATATTTGAAGAAAACGGCATTTAAGAAAGTGTCCTGGGATTATATCCACTTCGTCGCACATCTACAAGCGGCCTACTACTCATTCCGGCTCTTGAAGCAAATGTTGTCACTTGAACAGCCCAACATGGGTTTTCCGGAGCTGAAGGATATGCTACTTTCGCTACCGTCTTTAGCAGAGTTTCCCAGTGTCGAGAACACCATGGTGTTCCTACAAGAGAGCGGCGAAGCGCGAATCTATAAGATAGTTGCCAAATCGGTGCCGTTGCCCGACGTCGATGTGGACGTAAAGCCAAAGCGAGTAGCCAAGGATAAAAAGCGGAAGATTAGCAAGGAAAATACGATGAAGGCAAAGGCTGGAGTTGCAAAGTCAGCGACAAGAAACTTGTTCGATGTGTTAGCGCACCATAGCTAACATCGTAAATCACAATGCATATAATCAAGGAGGCCTAGACAATTCCACTGCTTTTGTGATTTGTGTTACATGATGGCTACCTGGTAGCAGTGATTAATCCACTAGATTCTGCCCATCATCAATGCCCACATGTCAAGTTACATCTCGTTGCGCCGCGACCTGCCCTGTCCCATCCATATGTTCGTACATCATCTCGACATATTTCTCATACAATCATTTGTTTCGGGTCTGACCAAGCCCATGAATCTCGTCCAGGAGTAGTGACAAAGGACTAATCTCCTCCTCAACGTCGTTCACATCATGAAGTAGGCTTTCTTGAGGACTGGCATTGCCAGCCAACTTGATAATCTTCCAAGCTCGACGGAACTCATCCCGGATCGACACAATACCGTTGTGCGTGACAGTTCGAGCGACGTTATGTTCTAGCTCGAATGGGTCCTCGATAGCGAAGAGATAACGGTGACGAACTTCCTTGAAATCGCCACTCTTGGGTACTGCATTGGTTTGCTTATGCTGTGTGTCATTCTCCTTGGCAGCCTCCTTGGAGGCCTTTGATGGCGAAGGCGCCTGGCCAGACTGGGGTGGCGGGTGAGGTCCAACGTTCTGAGCTTCAATGACTGTCTTAGCACCAGTCCAGCCCTTGTCTTGCTTCGTCTGTAAGCCGCCCGGGGTACGCAGGCTGAGCACGTCTCTGCCCCAGTCAAATCCTCTGCCCGAGGAAGTGCTTAGCATGCTACTATGAGCGTAGTATTCAAAGAAGCCACGTAAGAGGTGGCCAATGGTCTCACTATTACCATTGAGCTGGTTCGAGCAGGCGAGACGTTGGATATCCTCCTCATTGCGCCAGAATTGAACATTGTGACCTCGACACATGGTCATGTTCTCGAATTCGACTGGCGAGAGCCCTGGCGGAGGCGGAGGAGCCAGTTGCTGCAGGTTGGGGCTGACGAAAGGTTCGGCGATGTTGACTAGGTAGTGGAGGACCATTAAGACGTAGCCATAGCTGCTCAGTGTTCCACGATATCCTGAGTTGATCCCACGCATCTTCGCCCAATGCTTGACGAATAAGACCATCGGCCGCACACGCGGGTCTGTGTGAGAGTAACAGCGCAAAAGAGCCGTGTTGTGAAGGGCTAGATGGGCGGAGAAGTTGATATCACATTGAACACCCGCGCCCGTCTTAGGGAACTCCAAGTGATCCTTGTAGCGGTCTCGCGGCTGGTTAGGAGCCATTTTGTGAGGATCAGGTAACTGACAAATTCTTGCTGCAAGATCAACCGTTTGCGGTGTAAGCGGTATGAAGGACTCGTCGCTAGAGGCCCAAGAATCGCTTTTCTGCAAGGGCGATCGAAGCAGCGCAATATAGGTTTTGACGTCTTGAACAGCGGATTCATCGTAAGCATCCTTGTCTATTGCTCGTTCGAATTCCCACGCTAGATGAATGATCTTATGCAAAAGTCCGACACTTCTGAGCGACTGGGACTCAGGTGAGGTGGCTACGCGATCCTGCAACATCTTGCGAATGTCCTCTTGATGAATGCCAGCCACATATCGATCAACGAGGATACTTGTCCAATTGGAAGCGATTTGTTCATTAGCTGGCTTCAGGCCATTGAAGATATACAAGGCTCGCGTGTAGTATGGCGTAGGTGGTTCGTGCTGACCCTGCTCCAAAGTCACAAACTGCACAGAAGGTGCCTTTTTCAGTTTATCAAGGGCCAGCTGAAGCTCCTTGGTGTAGAATATGGGGTCGACACCAAAATTCTCCTTGTACTGAGCTTCTTCCCAAACCCCCAAAGCCTGCTCAGTCATGAATCGCGAGGGCTGAGTTCGCTCTTCTACGCCACTTTCTTCCCATGATTGCCGAACTTGTTCGCCTTCAACCTGAGTGTAAACTCCGAGCAAAGATCGTTTAATCGGTGTAGTCGTGTCTTGTGCGAAAACGAGAGATGGATACACGGCCAAACGATCTCGAAGGCGTACATCTGAGAGACCGGAAATAAAAGCTTCACAAACTCGATTTAGCATGGACCAGTCTTGGTCTGAGAGTACGCGGTAATTGGAAATCGTGGCATCACGGCCGCCCGCCCTGCGGAGTACTCGCTTAGCTAACCCGTAGTACGAGGAGAGGGAATTCTTGGGGCCCTGCTTGAGCTCAATCGTTTGTGTGTCCTCATGAGGACCGGATGATGCGAGCTCAACAACGGCAGAAGATTTGGCTTCAGTCCCTGTAACGTGGCCTTGACCATTCTCATGATCGTGCTCCTCGTCTTCGTGGGCCTCATGGACATCATCGAGGCCATTCTCCCATCGGAATCGTTCTTGGAGAAGACCTTGGCGCAGCTTTTCAGGCGGAGCACTGCACAATTTGATGATAGGCACACGGGTCCTAGTTAACAGCCTGGCTCCCAAACCGGCATCCAAGAAAGCTTTTTCCAGTAAACGTGGAACAGGAGAGCCAGGAGCATCTGGCTGGATGGTGGACATTGGCGAAAGGAGCCCAAGGTCCATGTCTGAAGCTTTGGTCGCAAACCCCGAAGAGAGACTGCCAAAGCATTTCAATTGAACCGAGAGAGGATGGAAGTCGGCTTCTGGCATGTGTTCCTTCTCATAAATGGCGATCACCTCCCGGCTAATGGCTTCAATCTGGCAACGGAAGTCTTCCTTCTCTGCAATCTCTGACCTTTCAATTTCGGAATTGGAGACGACTTGAAAACACATCTTGTCTAGCAGAGAAGCTTGAGCTGCGATTTCATCCGGGTGAAATTGAACTGTGCGTCTGGCGTTGTACAAATAGCCAGGACCTCGATTCGGCTGAGTCGGCATGGAGTCCGGGCGGGCACCATGAGATGGTTGTGCGTGGTCATATCCTCGCGGTCTATGCTGTTGAGGGCCATTCCATGGACGGTGGGGATATGAGCCGCCATGGCGATTCTCATGGGATATCGTCCTTGATTGAGAATCAGTGTGCATGTGCCGTTGATGGGGCTGGGACGGTCGTGAGTAATGAGAGGTCGGACTTTGATAGTTTCTGTTTGGAGGAGGTTGCTGAGACCGAGGGTCAATAGATATGGATAGTTGTGAGCTCATCTGGCGTCTTTGTGCCTGGTTCAACCGCTTGCGCGCCGGCTTGGACGCCTGAGGGGCGCTTTCAGACGGTTGGTCGAGAACGCCGTTATTGCCTGTGCCATTTTGGGAGACCGGAACGGACTGCGCAGGAGTGTTGAGCGAGGGGTCCTGTAACGGCATACCGTTGGAGATGATGAGATTGCGCAGATGGTTTTCCAGACCAGTGGGAGGGTCATCGGGGGCACCAGCCGGAGGTTCGTGGCGATTGGGAATCATGGCGGGCTCAGTGATAAAGGTCTTGCTGGAAAAACAAGACAATAGCGTGTAGATACCACAAGCTTAACAGCTTGTTACTATCACTGGTGGGAAGCGTCTTATAAGAGGATTGACCAGGGTATAGTTAGTCGCATTCCGCTTAGCAGAGACCCGGACCTGGAAGAGTTTTCGAGCTACCGCGAAGACTCTCCAATACAGAAAAGTTTAAGAGACACAATTTGGCCTCAATGCGGGCTTTAATTGTGGTTGAGTATCGAAGGTTCCATTCAACTTGAGGGAGGGATCTGGCAAGTAGAGACAGGTACGTGTCTTGGCGCATTGCCTCGCTAGAGTGAGGGTTCGTTGCAGAAGCGCAGACTGACTGGTAACTATAAGATGCGAAGTGAAAGGGCAAATATGAGTACGCGCTTGTTTGTTTTGACAAACGCTGAGATTTGGGTGATAAAGCAATGCAGGATGATGTCGAAGCATCTCCGTTTGTAGATTCTCCACAAAATGCAGTTATGCGGTTGATGTTGCACGCACAAAGGCATACTACAGTGCCGCAAGGAATTTTAACTGTAGGAGAGAATAGCGAGAGTTGGCAGCAGCAAGAAAGTTATAGTGGATCTACGCCACAGTATCTGGCATGCGCCTTGTGTAGGTGATTAGTTACATAAAGCTTAGAATCTTTCTTATCAGTTAAAAATGTTTAATTAAATACAAGAAACTCACTCACATAAGTTCAGTCAAGCATATTGCCGAGGGAAAAAAAGTCAAACTATATTAGACCTTCCAGTTGCTGGCTGAGTGAAGACAACATCTGATGCTTAGAAGCTTTTTGTGCACAGCCACCTGTGGCTCTTCGCGCCTTTGTCATCGTCATAAGGTACAGCACCAGTCTCGCTCAGCACGGCTACGTTCCTGCATCAAGCATCCTTTTTGTCAATAAAGACAGATTAGTCTTTTTAACGCCCGCCTCAACAAAATCGACGCCTTTCATATCGATAGCTCGAGACGATTACAATTTCCCATCGACATCATCGGCAAACTTATCGAGATAGCACCGCGTTCAGCTCCTGTCGTGCGCTCGGCGCAGAGCTAGGCTACAGGTCGTGACCTGCTGCCTCTGGAGCACTCGTTGGAGAACCAAGTTCCGAAGAAACACAAGCCTGCCATCAACATGAGCGCGCCACCGCCTCCCGGAAACCCACCTGCCAACGCGCCTGGTGCCCCTAAACACCAGAAGGCGAATCCCCTTCGACCCATGAGGAAGAAGCCACGCGCGAACCCCCTTGTCACTCGAAGACCGCCCCCCAGACCTACAGCGCCGTCCAGCTCGGGGACACAGAATGGAACAAAACCAAGTATTGAGGAACTACGAAGGCAGAATGGAGGATGGTCGGAACCGCCGCCAGCTCAGTACAGTGATATTCCAATCATGACGACGAAGAAGGCTCTTCTCGATGGTATTCGCTACCATATGATGAAATTCACTCAGTCCAAGGTGGGCGACAAGCCAATCGATCCAACCGACCAGGATGACTTTGCGCGCCCTGTTACATTGCATCGACGAGATGCTCGTCAGCCACCCCCAGGAAGAGCTGCCAAGGTTGAAGCGCCTGAAGCGCCGCAGGCCGATGAACAAGAGGCGGAGAGGATGGCACAGATCAAAGCGGAACGCGAGGCTCAGCGTGCAGTTGATCAGGCTAAAATTGCTCCTGTGGCCAAGGACCCCAACCCCAAGCGACCAAAGAAGCAGAAGGAGGAGAAAACCACGTTCAACAGAGCACCAAAAACACAAGCTGCCAAGAAGGAATCTGATCTCCGATACGAAGAAGCCCTCCCGTGGCATCTTGAAGATGCTGAGGGCAAGAACGTGTGGGTCGGCAATTATGTTTCTGCTCTCTCCGAGTCGAACGTGGCCTTCATGATTGACAAGTCTGTCTTTCGCATGGTACCTCTCGAGAAATGGTACAGATTCACCTCCAAGCCTCCGTTCCAGCCGTACACTATTGACGAGGCGGAAGCTCTCATGAACAAGAAGGTGGATGTTGGCCGCTGGGTCATGAAGGATGAAGAGAAGAGGGCCGGCCGACAGGATCTGGAAGCTACTCGGCGCATGTTTTACGGTGGTGGTCAGATGGTGAAGACTGAAAGTGCTACTTTCAAGGCCGCGTCAAGATCAGAGAAGCTTGAGCATGACGAGATTGACATGTCAGGCGATGAATTCCAAGACGACGACGAGGCTCCTATGTTTGAAAAGAATGATGACGAAGATACAAAAGAGTCTAAGGACCGTATTCGACGAGAACAACTTGGTGCTAACTTGTTTGGAGAAGGTGACGAAAAGGAGGTGGACAAGGAGTTGGATGCGCAACTTCGGGAGGAGATCATGCGGCAGACACTCGGAAAGGCCACTAAGAAGGCGCTCATCAAGCGAGATAGAGAGGACATATACGAAAGCGATGATTCTGCGGAGAATCCCTGGAGTAGCTCGGTAAGGGCCCCCTGTGTTCACAATTAGAACAACACTAACTGTTGCTTTAGTCCGATGATAACTCCTCCGACGAGGAAGAAGGAGACGAGGAAAAGAAAGATGACGAGAACAAGAAGGACGGCGCGAAAGAAGACAAAGCTCAGGGTTCAGGTTCTGGCTCTAAGGGCACCAACACCCCGTCCGGCAAGAAGCCTGAAGGTTCCAAGAAGAGCAAATCGCTCAAGAGAGCTGGCTCCCCAGCGCTCTCTGAGTCCAGTGGAAACGAATCCTCTCGTAAGAAGCTCAAGAAGAGTGTTACATCTGCAGCAGGTAGCCGGTCTGGTACCCCTCTGCCTCAGGGCGCAGCCGCTCGGCGAGCCATGGGCGCCGGATCTGGTAGCGACGGAGAGGTCACAGCTGGCGAGATGTCAGATGGTGCTGCGTCTAAGAAGAAGAAGTTGAAGCTCGTCAGCGGCAGCGCCCGAGGCACTCCTTCAGCATCTAGAGCCGGTAGTCCCATTCCTCAAGGTGGTAAGTTCATTCCTGGCTTGGTTAGAAATGGGACTGTAACTAATAGTCGTACAGCTGCCTCACCTGGCTCTCCTGGAGGCTCGATCGTTGAGCCGGCCGAGATTCTGGAGAAGATTCCCAGTGAAGGTATCACCATTGGTGAGCTGATCAAGCTCTTCAACCACCGACTGGGTGATCGGCCCGGCCAAATGCCCAAGAACGAATGGATTCAGCTTGTTAAGAAGCTTTGCGATTATGGCCCTGATAAGCGACTTCGCCGCAGATCTTAGATGTCTTGATACCCGGTTGGAGCGGGATGGTTTTACAGTTTCATTTGGCTTTTTACCTCTAATTTAGCAAACCCGATACTGAAACAGCACGGCGGGCCCAATGATGGATGGAAGTCACAGGTCTATCAGTACCAATAACAGTCGCAGCGGGCGAGGTCAAGTCGTAAAGCGCTGAGAAATGGGTATATAATAAAATCCTTGTATCAACCTTTGTTCCCCTATTCATCCATTTGCCAAGAGTAGTCCAGCCCCTTGTTCCGTTCTTTGCGATTAATTGCCTTGTATCTCTCTGCCTCAAAGCCATTGCCGCGATCAACACCATCCCAGCGATAGCCCGGTTTGATCCCGTAGCGATTCGGTGGCGCTGCACCAGCGTATACTGGCCTGCGTTTTGACTTTTTACCCTGCCCCTTCCCTGTATCCTTCTTCTCGCTCATGAATTGCATCATAGGGTCGTTCCAGCGGTCTTGTTCCTTGAGCTCCTGGTTCATCTCTTCATCGTCGACCGTACGAGCGAATGACATAAGCTTAGCGTCTTGCAGCTTCTCGCGTCGCTTGCGAGCCTCCTCGAGTTGTACTTCGCCCTTGAGGGCTTCCTTAGCCAATCGTTCCTTTTCCTCTGCCTCAGCAGCTGCGCGTCTTGCTTCGGCGCGTTTCATGGAAACGTCAACTCTTCGGCCGGTGGCATCTCGATATACTGTTTCTTCTTCCTTGGCTGATTTGCGGTGCCGTTCGAACTCTTCGCGCTCCTCCTTTTGACGCCTCTTAAGCTGTGCCGATACCGTGGCTGCGCTTTGGAGTCCCGCGTGAGTTCCGTCGCTCATCTTAACAGCTGTGCCATCATCCTCCACCATTGGCATATCCTCGTCCTCATCGCGCGCTGCGTTCTGTTCTGCTGCTGCTGAAGCTAGAATCGCGTCTGCAGCTGCAGCGGAATCATCCGTGGGCGTTGCATCTCCTCCCAGTGACTTCCAATTACTCTTCTTTGTTTTTCGAAACTCTGCGGATCGCCCCGAGACTGTGACTGGAGCATCTACACCCTCATCTTCTTGTTGAGCGTTGGAGTTACCCCAGCCCGAGTCGTCATCGTCTGTGATAAGAAGGCCGGTGTTGGCTTCGGCGCCACGCTTGCGCTTCCGTTTCTTAGCGGGTTTCGGGTCCGCGACTAGGTATTTCGAGGCTAGATACTCTGATAGGTCCGAAGGCATCGTGTGTTATGATATGACGAAATTTTGTGTCGAAGCTTAAGTCGCAAACTCGCACTTGAGTTGCCTTGACCTCATGAGAACTTATGCGGGTACCGAGTATCGCGGCTCTCGCCCCGCTAGAGCAATCTGGAGCTCCCTGTAGTCTGCCAAATGAGACGCTAGGTACCATGGACGTCCCCTGGACTCCACTAGAATGGGCGGGTATGAGGTAACAAGGTACGTACCGCCATCATATCCCGAGTTTCCACATGGTCGCCCAACGTCTGCTACTCATCAAAAGATCCCATGTCACTCGAGGCTTAGAGACTGTGTCGACTTTTCTTACTTCACCTAATGAACCATTATTTTCAGCGATAAGATCATGCCGAGCCGACTTGTGGCCTTGACAGTTTGCGATTTGCCCTCTCCCTCGTGCGCCTCTTAATCCTCCGAACTCCGGTCTCATCTCCTAGAACCCATACGATTACGACCCTCCTCGATATTACCAAAGCAAGCCGCTGATCGCCGTCGCCTTCATGCCACAACCTTTCGAAAATGAAGCCTCGCCGCCAACGGAACCGCTCCAGGCGTTGCCGGCAGCGGTATCGGCAATGAAGCTTACAAAATCGCGACACTCCACCCCTGTCCTAGAGTCGTTACCGTTGTCGCAATCTGAAACCAACCTCGCCTTTCGTCGCTCCAACCCATCAGCTGCTTCTTTATATGCTTCAACTCTTTCACCTCCTGGATCGCGCTCCATATCGCCAGCCGGCCGGGGCTCGCCTTCTCGAGTCCTCTCGCATACCGTCTTCGATGCCCGCCCTAACCGACCACTCCCCGAGGCTGGGAGGGATAACTCCGAACCCTTGAGTCTGATTTTACGAGCATTCGTCCCGCATGTCTCGATCTATACTTCCGAAGACACCGATGATCTGATGAGCGAGAAGGGCTTCCGAAATGGTCTATGGGAACTCCTTCGACCCTTTGGCGAAGATGTGCAAGGCAAGATCACGATTAGGGATAGTAACGGCATGACCAAAGCGGCGGATGGTTTTTCTATCAGGTTTACAAGATTCGGCGACAATATCGAGCATCCGGATCCCACAGTCTCAGGTCTCAAGAGTCCCGCCTCATCGCAAGGACAAAACGGCAGCCAGGCAAGCACGTCAAGAGACAAGCAGTTCCTTGCGGATGTGGAGGCTGTAGTAGATAGTCACTTATCCTACGCAGAGGAGTCTTTCGCGGCGCTACCGCAGCGTGGTGTGTTTGCGGGCCAAGACCCAGGTTCGGAAGAGACGTCGCCATATTACGCCCTTTATCTACGACGGCTACTATCTGGCCTTCCCATATCACCCCACGAAACCTTTTCACATCCAGTAGCATGTGTAATTGCTATTAGCTCACGGAACCCAAATCCGATCGAAGAGTTAAGGAGGCTCTACACGGAGACAAACCAAGGAAGCAAGAAGCTTCCGCCTTGGGTAGACAGCGAATTTATCCGATACTACGTTCTGGTCCACGATGAAGAGAAGGACGATATTACAAGATCTATGGGGCTCTTCGATCAGATGAAACGACATCTTGGAATTCATTGCCATCTCCTTCGCTTGAGGAGTAGCCAGAGCGCCGAGACAGACGACGATAGCATACCACTACCCCGCAGTGATTGGATGTCGGCCCGCGAGGAACTTGAAGATATCCGACGGAGCGAAGACGATGAAGATTTTGAGGACCCAACACGCTACATTTTTGAATCCGATGCTACTGCCATCCGGACATTTGTACGTGAGATGGTGACCATGTCCATTATACCTACAATGGAGCGACATGTCTCCATTTGGAACGACCAAGTTGCTTCGCGGCGGAGAGGTATCACAGGACGTTTTATGAATCTATCAAGGAAGTGGGCATTTGGCGGCAGCTCGAGGAACTCAACAGGTGGCACCAGCAGCGCGAGAGATAACTACAACGCCGCCGGGTTCTACGGGTCAGAAGCTCCCGAGGCCATTATGCGAAAGTTGGCAGATTATGCCTTTATGTTGAGGGACTGGAAGCTGGCACAGTCGACATACGACCTTTTGCGATCCGATTTCAGCGATTCCAAGGCTTGGAAGCATCACGCGGCTGCTAATGAGATGGCTGCTTTGAGTCTTTTGATCCTCCCTCAGCAATTGTCATCAAAGAATCGCGCCGAGACAATTGATCAGATGCTAGAGGCTGCATTTTACTCGTACAACACCAGATGCAGTGCCCCTTATGGGGCATTACGAAGCTTGATGCTTGGTCTCGAGCTACTACGCCTTCGAGGTGGAACCAACATCGACGACGCAGGCCGCTGGGGCGTACGCCTCCTCGAATCCAAGATCTCGGGCAGTGTAGGAGATGCTCTAATAAAAGAACGTCTCGCCATCTGCTACGCCTCAAAAGAAGGAGTTGGAAGCTGGCACTGGGGTTCGCGCCGTCGCAAGTCAGGAACATGGAGCGTCCTCAGTGCAGATGCTTGGCTTCAACAATCAAAGCACATCCAAGCGCGACGATGTCTGGATGAAGCCCAGAGGATGTACTCGACCTTGCCGCACAAGGATGGAATTTCTCAATTCGGGGCGGCGGGCGACTTTATGGCGTCATTGCAACATAGCTTGGCTGAGTCACCCGATGCGTCGGACGATGAGGGGGGACTCGGTGACGATGACGATATCGATGAAGAGAGCGAGGCGCTGAACGATATGAAGCCGAGGCGGCCGAGTACGGCGGCGGTGGATTTGTATAGAGACACGTCCAAGGAGGAGGGTACTGGCATGGATGACGGCACATAGAGGAATGGATATAATGAACACCAACTTACGAGTTGTCTCTTCGATATGATCTTTTGCAAGATCCGTGTACTTCCGTTGACAGTACTGATTTGCTCACGTCACGTCAGCCCCTGAATCACGGATGCAGTAATACGATGCACATCAACAAAAGAGAGATGCTTGGATAGTATAAATGTCAAGTGATTGGTCTATTCAAGGAGGCTCAAAATGATGTAAGCCAAAACACTACAACTCCCAAATGCTACCTTAATCCTGGTGTAACATGTATGCAATGTATAATGCAAAACCCAAAAGAGTCCCTCGATACAACCTATGAGGCTTGCCCTCGACGACGAGCAGCCTCCTCTGCCACAACAGCAGCCCGTTGCTCGTCAATCAGGAGACGCTGTTTACGAAACGCCCCAAATGTCACAAGGACTGCACAAGCCGCAAGAGCAGTTGCTACCTTCATTTCCATCTTGAATGCTTCGGCGTAAGTGTAGCGAACGGCCATCCATTGTGAGTTTGACAGATGAGTGTCGGATCCGCCAACGGTTGCTTGCTCGTAAGGAGTCAGGACGCCTGTAAGATACTCAACGCTCTTCTGGTTGAGCAGAGCTGACGAGGAAGCGATACCCAAGCTGCCGCCCAGGAGGCGTACCTGTGAAAGGATACCTTGTGCAGGTGCTGCGCGGTTGTTAGCTTGGAAACATCCCAAAGATGAATTAATCTTGTGATACATACCATAGTCCCGAATTGGCACTTCCACTGTTGAAAGCATTGTGGATGAGGCAACAGTCAATCCGAAGCCAAGGCCGCAGAAAGTCATGAACCCGAGCAACTTAGCATCTGCAGACTCAACCGACAGTGTACTGAGAAGTCCGCAGCCAAGTACCATAAAGCATGAGCCAACAAACAACGACTCAAAGGTATAGTTTTTGTGCGAATTGATCTTTCCCGCCAATATGCTTCCAATTGCTGATGTTCCAAGCATCGGCAACAACATGACACCCGCAACGAGAGTCGACTTGCCGCTCACAACTTGGATCCGCAGGGGAATTGCATAGGTGAGTAACAAGTATGGGAAGCCGCTGAGAAGAGTGTTGAGAGCTGCAGTAGAATAGACTCTGTTACGGAAGATGTTGATTGGGAAAGCGGGAGCAAACCGATCGCGCCATCGATGCTGAATGAAGATTTGCCAGGCAATGAGCAAACCCCAGGCGAGCACACCACATAGGAAAGGTGCAATAAAGATGGCAGTCTTCCATGCTCCATTAGATCTCTCAGTGCCGGCGTTCTGGAATGAGAATATAACGAGAACGGCAGCGGCGATAGCGAGGAATGATCCCATGTAATCGAGTTCCTTCCAGGCACGTCGTTGTAGGGAGGGCAAGTATTCGGCTTTCGGCCAAGTCAAGATAAATATGATGAGAGATACAAACCCTACAGGGCCACTAAGAATCATTAGATGTGCCATGTATGTGGTGGGGGGGAGTAATACTTGATCCAGAAAACCCATCTCCAAGAAGCATAGTGTGTCAAGATCCCACCAAGAACGGGACCGAGAACACCCGAAAGAGTGATAACCAAACCAACCAAAGCCCCCATATGCTGCTTCATACTGTTGGGGGCGAGCTCAGGTATGATGATCATCGTCAGAGAGTACAGCCCTGATCATGTTAGTCACTTTGGTCAAGGCTGGGCGTTAGTAGACTTACCTGAGCCACCAATGCCTTGTAGAGCACGAAAGGCGATGAGCTGATTCATGGTTTGGGCGAAGCCACAAGCTAGCGAAAAGACGAAGAAAATGATATAGGCCGCGATGAAAGCATCACGTCGTCCGACAATGTCGGATATGCGAGCAAAGACAATGGCGCACCCTAGGTAGGCGAGTGTGTAGGCGAGAGCGACCCAGTTGACATTTTCAAGGACTTCAAATTCAACACCTATGATGTGAAGACTTGTGGCGACGATGGAGGTGTCGATCATGGAGAGAAAGAGACCTAGAAACACTCTTCAGGGGTAACTGTCAGCAGAGCATGCGCACTGGCAAAGGAGGAGACGCAGCTTACCCAAGGCACAAGCTCCAAAAGCGAGCTGGAGGTATCGTAGCCTCATTGACCTCTTCTTCCTCTGATGTGAGAGTAGGAGCCTCTGTCTTGGGGGGCAAAGCTGATTCTGGCTCGCCGTCGTCGTGCACACGCACGTCGCCATTCTTGACGCCGACATCCATCACAGATCAAGAGAGGTAGATGTTGAAGGAGAAATGGTACTTTGGGGGAAGTTCTCGGAGGATGCGTAGGAATAGTAAGCGCAAGTGTTAGACAGTTGCAGGGGATTTTGAGTAATCTGCTGGGCACTTCAGATCCTTGATCGAATGTAGCACTGCCTGGCAGCAGGAGGAATGAATCGCACGTATTAATGTGGATTCTAGAACAGGGCGAACAACGGTATATGACTGTTGAAGTAGTCACTTCTGCGGCTCCGTTTGTTAATCTATCATATCACCAAAAGATCGAGACGAGGGATCTCGATCCTTTATATCCAAGAGGAAGAGAACCACTTGGTCCTTCGGAGCAACTTTGCTAAGACGTCCCGGAGATCTGGATGCACTCCTCGGACCTTCAAACGATCCATTACTCGGACTGCATGCCGCCAGAGATTTACGAGACAGAGACATGCTAGGGGCAGCATCAGCATCAAAACGACATACTAGGGGACTAATACGACCATGCTTCGCTGCCAGTAAAGGCAATTCCGCAAGATGAGGTCAGCTCAACGTCGTTGAAGTGGAGCTATTGGGCCCGCTCTCGCACTCGCTTGAGGTCCCCATCACAGGGGTGAAAGAAAACAGGGTCGCTCACTCCACACAATTCGCGTGTGGTCACTAACCTTGTTTTCTTTCACCCGCTAGACCCGTCCACTCATCCGCAGATTCTCACCTGCAGAAGGATCAGAAGAAGATGCTGATGCTGCATGGGAAATCGACAAGACCAGCGCTAGGCAGAAAAGGGAAATCTATTCGAAGGAGGCGTGATTTCGACCATCGAAGGAAAGTCAGGACGGGATGTGTGAGTCAACAGATGATACAATAAATGGTACCGAAGTGTTAATCAAGGCATCGCGTTTCGTGACCATTCGCCGAGGGGTAAACAGCGGGAAGGACCTTGATCATCCAAACAGACGAGTCTCTGTTTGCGATGATAGCTTTGGCTTCACATCGAAAGTGTCGATCTCGGGGATTTTCGTCTAGGTTGACACGTTTTCCACTAGGATATATATATGTAAAGCATTGGATTGCATTTGAGAAGGAGGGATTGTATTAATGCTGGAACGGAATTCCGTGTCTTCAAATTTGCGGCCACGCACCAGGCGAAAAGTAGCGTCTCATAGATCTCAGGGTCATGAGAAACACTAGGCTCAGAGCTTGTCCTCGATTTATGAGTATTTCGCTAGCGAATACTTATTGAACAGCACTTCGACTATCCAATTTCTTCTCATCCCATATTAAAGTGTTATTCCGCAATAACCGACATGTAACAACCCCCTTTGCCATGCAACACCAGCTTTGTAGTCTCCAATCCAAGATTTCGCCCGGAGGTGCAGAAGGTTCACGACATGCTTGCTCTGTGCTTTGGGTTCAAGTTTGCTTTTGCATTGCGATATTGCCGCTTCGTGCTATTAGTTAATGAGGAAACTTACATCGTCTCCGATAACTTCTCAACATAAAAGGAGCGTGTGTTTCTTGTAAAATCGATTTACCCTTTCAAGCTGTCCCTGGCTAGTCTACACTCATCAAGCCACAAGCAACTGGGCCCTCTTCAAAGAGCTTATAGGCTAGACCTACCTGGGCATATCTAAGATAATAGTAACCAATCAATAAGGGCCATGATCCAAGCTCCCCACTCTTCATCTGCTACAGGCCGTGACGTAGAGCTTACCTCCGCTATGATGGACAGCAATGATTTGGCCGTGCGCGCAGGCAGCCTTACCCGATTATTCAACACCATCATTTCTGTCAGAGCCTCATTACAAAGCTTCATCAACGGCATCTATACTGGTATCTTTCAGTCAGGAGACTCGCAACACTCGTTTGTCCGAAATCCGATTGGCCGTTGTGTGACTTGCTTGGGAGAAGCTCTACAACGCGACATCTCATCATCACCTAAACAGCTACCTACACATCATCTCTACGCAGCTCAACCATGGCCGATGTCATGATCCAGACTCCCCCGGCCCTTCAAGGTCCGTCAGAGAAGGAACGGAAGTACGACCGTCAACTCCGGCTGTGGGCTGCATCCGGCCAAGCTGCTCTTGAGTCTGCCAACATTCTCCTCGTCAACTCTGGTGCTGGCACTGTCGGCGTCGAGACGCTCAAGAACCTTGTTCTTCCTGGTATTGGACGATTCACTATTGCTGACCCAAGTGTCGTGGGTCATGAAGATCTGGGCGTAAACTTCTTTGTGGACGACAGCTGGCTTGGCAAGTCGAGAGCTGAAGCCTCAACCAACCTTCTCTTGGAGCTCAACCCTGAAGTTCAGGGTGAGTGGTATCCAAAGTCTCAGGTAATTAACCCATATCATGCAAAACATCTTCATCTTACTGACATGTCACAGGATGAATCCTTTAATCTTGAGGGCTTCCTTAGCAATTCACCTGCTTTCACCATAATCCTATATGCGTTGCCGCTACCACAAGATCAAGTGCAGCTTATTCAGAATTATGCGCAGCAACACAAAATACCCACTATCTCAGTTCACTCTGTGGGTTACTACTCCTACTTTAAGTCGACTTTGCCTGGCACATTTCCCATTGTCGACACTCATCCTGATGAGGTCGCCACCACCGACTTGCGACTGCTCGCCCCTTGGCCCGAACTCACCGAGTTTTCCAGGAATATGACCAAGGACATCGATACTCTTGATAATCACGAGCATGGACACTTGCCATTGGTCGTCGTTCTGCTCCATTACCTTGAGCAATGGCAACAAACACATGACGGCGTTTACCCTACCAGCTACGCCGACAAGACAGCATTCCGCAAGACTGTCTCCGAAGCTATGAGGACAGACAGTCCAGAGGGAGGTGAAGAGAACTTTGAAGAGGCAATAGCTGCTGTCATGAAGCATGTCGTAGCGCCATCCCTCCCAAGCTCCCTTCAGCAAGTTTTCGACTACATACATCAGGACCCTGTAAATACCACATGCCCTGAAAGAATTAAAGTACTGACTTCTACGGCAGGAAGAGATCAAGTCCGGTTTTTGGATCATCGCTGAGGCCGTGAAACGATTTCATTTTGAGCACGGCCGTCTACCTGTGCCTGGTGGACTACCCGATATGAAGGCCCAGTCCAGTGTCTACATCAAACTCCAGAATATCTACAAGGACCGGGCCCGTCAAGATGTCAACCAAGTCCTGGAAACGGTTCGAAGCATTCCTAGTGGTGAGGATGTGGACCCTGAGCAGGTTGAGCTCTTTTGCAAGAATGCTCGCTTCATAAAGCTCATCAACGGTCTTGAGGACAAGACGATAAAGCTTGATCAGGTTGTCGGTAAGTGTTGTGCTGGTATTTGTAATATACTTATTACTAACGCATTTTTTTACAGAACAACAACTTGCTAATGACGAGATTGCGGCCGTTGCTGGCCCCGAGATGCCGCTGTCTCTTGTCCCACTCTACCTCGCTCTCTTGGCGACATCAAACACGACGACGGCTTCTGCAGACGAGATCATGGCATTTATTAGCAACAACGCCCCTCAAGCCGCTGAAAATGAGCGCTATAAAAAGACTGCTCAGGAAGTGGAACGGGCTGCCGGCGGCGAACTTCACAACATTTCAGCTGTCACAGGCGGCATGGCTGCGCAGGAGATGATCAAGATCATCACAAAGCAATACGTCCCCATTGACAATACTTGTATCTTCGATGGCATTGACAGCCGATGCCAGGTCCTTCGTTTGTAGCTGGCTCGGGTTCTAGAGGAACGCTATGGGAGGCAAACGAAGTGGGTACAATCTTGTGAAGGGCGGACGTTCCAGATGATTGGGATTGCACCTTCGACGACGTACAAGATAGAGGGATATCATGAATAACGACTTGATAGAATGATTGAAAATAGAGAAAAGGCTTTGGCGTCAAATCATGAGTTGGGTCGTGCCGTTCAACAAGCAAATCTAGACTTGTGAAGCTTTTCCGGCAGCCACCTATTCAACAGCCAGTGTCTCGTACTCGCCCCCATTAACTCCCGCCACTTACCGCATTATTCGTCTACGAGATCACAAAAATAGAATATCCCTCAGAGCAAAAGGAGGAGGGAGGAGGTTCAGCAAAAAACATACAACAGCGGGGATTCGCTGGTCGTCACCGACCCAACTACTAATCCGCCGGTTAGTGGCTTGACTATGGGAGAGCGGACGGGATCCCGTATTTTCCACTACCTTTGGTCGTATGTGGTTGTTGCGATGTCATCACTCCCTATGAGTACTTGGTGTTGCTGTCTTACTGCTGATACCTTCGGGATTCATCCCGACCTTCCTGGCGAACCCATCGCTGTCATTATGAGAGGGTAGTATTGAAGCATATCACTCATGGCTCAGCATATGTCTGGACTCGATGTTTTATTATACTTGACATTAACATGCAAGGACCGTTTCCTGTTGATACGGTGCAAGGAGCAAGGGGCGAGAAACACATCAGGCATCAATATGTTGTTGATCCAAGGCCAAACATCGGTGAGCCACTGTCTTTATTCTCGCTAACGTACTGTGACTATATCAAAGGCTTTTTATGGTTGTTGTAGCAAGGTACACAGTGATCGGAGGACAAATGCTGGGCCGATCCATCTATGCCGCAAACCCACTGGCTCGACAAGGAGCCTCATTCGACCACCAGTCAGCCTCGCAGACTACTATCCTTTCCCGCTCTTCCGAGTACTCGCTCTCGCATCAAGTACGAGTGAGGCAAGGTTAGAATGAGTCAAGTAGGCCTCATCACTGGATTGACACTCGTGTAACCAGAATGTAAGCCTTCTGGAACTTGACCGAAACTTTAGGGAAGCGAGCAGTTTTCTCAGGACATAACATTATTTGTACTTTGCATAGAATCTTCTTGTAAGCCTACTTATTGTTCATCGTGATCGAGAAAGATGGCCTCAATGTAGACGAGTTTGTCGGGAGTGTTTCTGAACACCGAAAACGCTGGTGGCAAGCTTGCTACAATACCTTAAGCTGATCAACAACCACTTGTGGCGGATTGCGGGATTGTTTACCATTCACCGCCTTGTAGTAATACAACGTCTCCTTTTGGGACAGATTCTGGCAGTTTTGAACGTCGCCACCACCTCTTTAACAACTGCCAAGTCTTGCAAAGACGATCTGCCTCCTTGCCTTGTCAAAGGATGACAGGAACTTACATATACAACATGTACCTGGACGTCAAGAATACATCGTCAGCTTCGTAATGGGACTGTATGTTGTCTGTTCAACTCAATGTCCTTGTTGGTGTCTTGGACTTACATCATAAGAACTTGGTCGTACCCCTGTTATAGGTCCAGTGGCCATATCACAGTACCATCATTAAACATACAGCCAATTGGAATGCGTACTTTGAAAGATCGATCTGTTTTAATCTTGAAATAAGAACTGTTGGTAGTCATCACTTTGTTGGGTTATAATTGAGGTATAAGACCAGGTTGTCAAGCGGCTAACCAGACATGCTCCGATCAGATTCATGAAACACGGTGACATTAGCAGAAATTAAGTCAATTTCAAGCACTGCATCTAATAGAAACGATTATTATGCGCTATTTCGTGCGGGATTCAGCAGCGTCTAGGCTAAGTCAACAAGAGTTTATCTCAACTCCAGTGCCGGATGCGAAGCCGCTGCCACTTCGCTATCGATGCAAGCTAGTTCTTGATTGCTCGCAAGCTTGTCACTTATGTAGTATAGCGGTTCTATAATACTCTTTCTCTTGACTAGGTAGCTACAGGGGTATTAAACAGCACTTTAGAAACATTGTGATCGACGGTCACAAAAAGACCCTGACCAAATGGTAATTCCAAGCTCAGTGAAGCTTCGAATAAAGTTTTGCGGACAAGGCTCGGATTCTTGGTATACCGGCGAGTCCGAAATTCTTCAAGGGTGAACATCAAAATCCTGTTCTGGTAGCTGTTGAAGGAAAAGCATAGGTTCCTACGCTACTCAGGGCAACGAGCTCGGTCAATAATCATGCACAGGTCAACGAAAAGAGGACAATGGGTGTTGAGCTGCTGATGGAGGGTTAGTTAGGGTTGACTTTATTCTTGATATAGGCAGCGCCGATGTTGAAACCGGTGACAATGGTAACCACGGCTCTACGCCCCGAGCGGCCGCCTTACAGCGAGTATCTTGACAGTCAATACAACGAACGGGCGCTCGTGTGGCGTTGAAGATCCGATGAGCGTATTTCCTGAGTGTCACGATGTTATTCGAATGACTTGTTACGGTCTGACCCATCCGTCCGGAGTGACAGCCAGATCCCGCTCCGTCGCCGAGGCAGACAGTACAAGCACAGGTCGCTGAGCCCAGCGGCGATGCCTGCCGAAGTGTTCCGACAGCAGCTCACGTGGAGCGCGTGGTCGAAGAAACAGGCCGGCTCATTGTGAAATGGACGAATCTTGGCGCCGGCGGCCCCAGGTCTATGTAATGAGAGGACCTTGTAGTTCAAGACCGTGACAGTCACGGATTTCGGCGTCAGAATTGCTGCCCAGCCAGCCACCTTCCCTAGACGGAAATCAGGGACCGAAACAGTTATTGGAGGAGAAA
This sequence comes from Fusarium sarcochroum, assembly GCA_013266185.1. Taxonomy (NCBI): domain Eukaryota; kingdom Fungi; phylum Ascomycota; class Sordariomycetes; order Hypocreales; family Nectriaceae; genus Fusarium; species Fusarium sarcochroum. Next base: position 44,824 of record JABEXW010000100.1, on the reverse strand, counting down.
ATCCGGGGTGCAGATCCCAGAGGGGACTGATGGTACGGGCCGAGGATCCCAGACCCTTGACTATTAGCCAGAGTTCTGTGAGTGGTATGTAGAAGCCCCAGATGGGTCGATTAATGATCACACGCACAAACAAGGCTCATTTAGTTATGTACACATCCTCGGAGGTTGTCCATGTGAGCCAGAAGTTTGCTTGTGTTTGAGCTCAAAGCAAGGTGATGTGGTTAATTACTAAGTGAGCGACTAATTAGAGGAGGAGGCGAGTGGTAACATCGGATGAATACCTGCATGATGTAGCGCTCGACGGAAAATAAACTAACGCGAACGTGTTCCTCGTGTCGTATTCGAGTATTAAACTTTGAGATGGGTATTGTTGACGATTGAGGGATACGGAGCTCCTCTTTGCAAGAAGGATCTGGACAGAGGCATCTCTTATACGGCCACCATATACGAACTCGCTTCTCAACCAACACGTACGCCTCATTCCTACAGTAAGGGAGATAACGTTGGTTCATCAAGCCGATAACAATCCCGTCGCTTGTCAACTTAACCATAAAGCTACTAAGTCTAAATAGGAAGCTTGAGATGTGGTTCCTGGATAAATGCGAATCGACCAGGGTACCTGCACAAGGTTGAACGTGATAGGACAGCAGTGGCGGCTCGACTACATGCATCATGCAACCCAACCCTCTGACCCTTCATCTCCTGGACTAGGTAGTTAAGCCACTTCAGTCATCCCATCCCATCAACGTCGACTTGGTGTTGAAGCAAAATGACGATACTACACCTCGGAAATAAGGGAGCAACCGCGCCGAGGTAGAGATCTTGGTCTTTGCAACCATCATTCGACTGCCGTGAGTGCTCCGGGCCGCTCAAGCCCATATGCCCGTCATTAAGAGCTAGGTTGGCCTCGGTTGGGCTGGAACTTTGAAGTGCAGTCTGCAGTCCGCAGTCTGCAATCTGCAGATGCTCGTAAACTATCACCTCACCATTGTTTGATCGATGACATCGACAGTACTATACCGCTCCCTTGACCGGTCTCCGTTCAGAGTCAAATTAGCCTCGGGTACAATAGACGAAGATGACTAGCAGGAGCTGATCTATCGCTCAAAACTAGACGTAGAGGTGGCCAAGCAGATCCCATTCCGTCTTGTGCGGAACATATACACTCTGCAGGCATTTCCCAATGAGTCGCCATGCCCGAAGCCCTTCTTCGACATCAGGACCCTGATTTTAACCTGCTTAATTAATTTCATAGCCGCCCACTGCCGCCCCCTCTCCGAACAAGAACACGTTCCATGCTACGCTGGCCCATGCGCTCTGGATCGTCCATTTCATGCGTCCATTCAAGGACTTGCATGATCCCACGAATGAACAGGGCCCTCTCCTGTTCCCCACGATCATATCCGTTTTCCTTGCAGCCTGCTTCTGCTTCTCCGCATTATGCTGTAGGGGTAGGGGTGGCGGCGTGTCGAACGTAGCATCCATCGTCGCCGCTACTTGGCACGCTTGCTTCACTAACATCGTTACTTACTTAAGTATGGCGTCCAGCCTTATACGTGTCCATGTTGGGGGCCCTTTGCACTTCGTGGCTTGCACCAGAGGATTATCTTCCTGACTAGCGCTAACGACTCCTTGTTAACATGTCTCCTTCAAGTACCAAGGTTGCCGCTGGTGGCTCCTTTCATACTTGTAAGTCATGTTCAACTCAGGAACTCCATGATACTATCCTAACATTTTCTCAGTCCAGGGGATCATTCCCAAGAAGCAACCGGCCGCTTCCAGCAATGCAAGACCCAGGGTTGCGGGCACACGGCGCATAACAACTCCACATGCGTGTACTGAGTGTAAACGAAGGAAGATCCGCTGCGATGGCAAGCTGCCATGTGGGCAATGCATTACCAGCCGTGCTCCCAAGAGCTGCTCTTACGATAAACACCGGCAACGAATGATTCCATCCAGGAAGTGAGTAACATGTCGATCAGTCGTACAAACTCTAGCTAAATACGTCCCAGAGCTCTGGATAGCCTGGCGCAATCTCTTGAGGAGTGTCGCTCAGTGCTTCGGCGCCTATACCCCAACCACGATGTATCAGCTCTACGCTCCATGGACAAGCAGGAGCTTATCAATCTCTTGGCTCAGTCACAATGCTCAGTTGGCGATCCTCTTCCATCACCACCTCTCGAGTCGTCATTTCTCAAAGTGGATACGTCTTTTGTGCCATCTGATTCTCTTCTGGAGCTTCAGTCCTCTCTCGAAGCTGATCTCGACTCACTCATTGGAGAGCTCGAGTTTGAGGTACCAACCGAAGGTGGAGAAGGAGCAAACTACCTCGCGCAACAGACTTGGTGGGATTGTGGATCGAGGCAATGGAGCTCAGTACAAGTACCAACCATGACAGAAGGCCAGCCTTATGGGCATGAAATGGTAACTCCAGGGCAACACTCAATGTATGATGATGAACGCAGCATCTATGGCTCTCTCGAAATGAGATGACGAAAACAGGGTCTGGTATAGTGTATTTATATACGCACTTTTTGGTCCTGATGGGTATAGGGGCATCATGTATCCTGGGGATGCAGGTCGTCTCCATCAACCGGATCACAGCTTACGACAAATATATGAGGTCACGACCCCCTTACTTTATCTACAACATGAGTAAACGCATATGCTTTTAGTGCTTTTATTGTCGCTGCTTCTTATTGTCCCACGTACCTACAAGGTGATGTCAAATGTAGAGCCTAGCTTTGCGCAAAAGGAAAGAGCCACCCCTCTGTTCCTTCTACCCGTATTCATCAGTTAACTCCAGACGTCCAATCTCTATCGCCATGTTTCTCTTTCTACATCTGCCACAAGCTCAGCTTCAAACTCATCCATCTTTTTCACACGCAGCGCGATCACAAACCGTACCCCTGAGTCGCACCTGGCCAAGATGGAGCATGCACTTACCTGCAACAATCTGAAGTGTCGGAGAGAGCTCAGCGACCGCGCTCTTGTGACAACATGTAGGTCTGTACACCCCATCAACATTACAGCTACTAGCCTACTAATCTTTAGTCGATAGTCACATATTCTGCATTGAATGCGCACAGCGACTTGGGGTTACCGCGCAGGAAGCCGACCATCGCAATACATGTCCTGCCTGCCACTCCCAACTTACCAACCCGGACGATGCCGTAATAACGAACCTGAACCCGAGCGAGGACTACAAAACCAGTGTCTTGAGCGGTCTGAGTCCTAACATCGTTATGGAATGCGCCGGTCGAGCTCTCAGCTTCTGGGCCTACCAAACTACCCAAGACATTTATTACCAGCAGTACTTGTACAAAACCCTGACGGACAAATACTCGAGCCTGAGTATTCGCCTCGAAAAGACCGTGAATGACGCAAATTCGGAAATTGAAGGGCTACACCACAAATTGTCAAGTCAGTGATCATCTTATTTGGTCACGGTATATGTGGCTAACAAAGGGCAGGTTTGGCAGCGGAGCAGGATGCTCTGAGACGCAAAAATGATGAACTTTCTCAGGCATACAAAGAAAAGAGTCGCAAGGTTCTCCAGCTTCAAGAACTCTACGACAAAGTCAAGAGAAAAGCTGAGCTTGGCCAAATCCAGAGAGCAGCATCCGACGCTGTCGATTCCAGCTTGCAGGCCACGCAGCTCGACCAAGGCTATGGCGGCAGTATGCCGACACAAACCCTTAGCGAAAGTAACGCTGGTCCAGCGTTTAACCAGAGTCATCGGATCGATATCTCTGGTATGAACACCAGTCTCCCTCGGAACTACCCCAATGTGACAAGGGAGGGAAGTCATTGGCCGCGTTTGGGAGGTACTTCTCGCCGTAGGTACTTCATGCATATTACACTTGTACATGCTAATAGATGGAAAGTCGATTCATCAGGAACGCCGCTTGGTGGCCTTCGTCGACCAGGAATCAACGGAACATCAGTAAACCAAGGAACAGGCTTGCCAACTCTGACGGGAACCCCAATTCCCAGCTTCAGTACAACAAGACAGCCTGTAAACACTTTCGCCGCAGGTTTCACCAGTCATCGTGGTGGCCTGTCGGGTGTCGGCTTGTCATCTGGGATCAGAGTCAGTCAAGCAAATAATGCACCAGCCTTAGATGTCCCGGCAAGGCATCTGTAAGAGAAGGCGATGACAGTCCAAACCAAATTTTATGACAACCGCACTCCATGTTGTCTGTTACACTTCTTTCTTCATATTGTTGTCAAAAGGCTTTGGGAAGTTATTGCTGGACAAGGCGGCAAGGCGGCAAGGCCATAATGACCAGTTGATCCTGAAAGAACCGGATTGCTGTTTTGGCTTTGGGCTTTGTTCGCTATTGAGATGATGCATATTGAATGAAAGAGGGTATATAGCAAGGGCATGAATAAACATTGGAGGATATCGGCTTTTTGTCTTGATCTGTATCAGATACTTACCTTAGAGTATTGCCGTCGGTATAAGAAGTAAGAAAATTCGCATTCAATGTGCTCTTAATCACACTTCCGGTATCATCGATCAAGGTACCTACCTACCTTAGACATCACATTCTTTTTGTTGGGGAAAGGTGAACATGCAGGACAGTTACACCGGAACATTCAGGGAACAAGCCCAGCTGGTACGGGCCGGAAGGTTACCCTTGCAGGCGTGCTTCAGTGAGTCTTTCTCTAGCAAGGTTATCAGAGCCGCGGGTACGCCTGGGCGAATCCTTGCAAGCATCAATGAGTTTGGCGGAGAATGGAAGCAGAGGTTGAGGAAGCTGAGACAGACTCAAGAGAACACAGAGGAAGCTCTACAAGCCCAGGATACCGCTGGGGAATCGAGCAACCAGAGTCGAGAGCGACCTATCATATCAACTCCGATCGTGGCACCTCAACAGCCTCCATCCACGCAGGCTGGGCCAGCTTCTGGGAACACGCAGGCGCCATTCCAGCAGCGAAATTCGACCAGTCGACCTGGAAGCCAACGCGAAGCTCTGGGGTCTCACCCAGTTCATGCTCCCGGTGAGCATCGTCAAAATGAGCAGAGTGGTGATGGCGGCAGTCAAGTTGAGGCTACGCACAGTCCTCGCCCTGAAGAATGCCCTCTCCATGCTGAACAAGACGAAGAAATTCGACGACTCAGGAACAGAGTGAGTGAGCTCAGATGCGAACGCGAGAAGTTGAAGGGTGATGTCTCCAGTTTGGAGAGCAAGATCAGCGTCGCGAAGTCACATGTATTCACGGATCACTGCCGTGCTTATGCTTGGGAGTCCGTGGGTCCAGCTCCTGACGCTGGCGCTCTGTTGTTGGCTGCGCTCGCAGGGCTTCGAATGATCATGCTGAAAATGCGTAGTCGCATCGAATGGTACGAGAACCGTCACCCTACACTTCGGAAGGATTACGACGATGCTCATCAGGTTTGAGGCGGCGAGGCTGGACCACGCTGAGGCTGTTGATGCAAGATTGAGATGGTTAGCATGTTGAGTTTCTTTTGTTTGGTGGGTACGGTATTGGCAAAATGGCTGCTGAATTTTCGTGATAAGTTTCTTTTGTTTTCTGATATTACCAAGATTGGCACATGCATGTCATTTCTTTTGTCCAGTCATGTTTATTCAAGCTTATATTCTCCGTAGTTAGTTTCATTTGTCAGGGGTCAAGATAGAGAGAGGATCAAGGCGTGGTATCAAAACACGAAAGTAAATTGAGAATCATCGCCCTGAGCCCTGAGCCCCATCTGTCTGACATCGATAAATCACCCCAGCTGTGTGAGGCTATCATGGTGAGCGTGATCGATCTTCATGATCATGTTCGTATTAGGATCGCTTGATGCGTCTAAAAATAAACTGTCAATCGAGATGTTCACGTGATTGAAAGAAAGACATACTGCGTATGTACCTATGGCCGCGTATGCACTATTGACGCCACTCCGCATGAAATGGAGTGCTGAAAGGCAACTAGCTAACAGAATTGGAGCATTGCCCCTGGTGTTTTTGTTTTCGTCCCCTGCATCTGTTTTCTTATCATCTTATCGACTTGTCTTGTTCCCTTATCAAAATCATCAGCTGTCCTACCGCGCCGCGCGCAATAAACCAATCCATTCGACATTGAACCCACTTCCCGTCTCGTGTCCTCGTCCAATCCTTGTTGGTCCCCATCTTGCTAATCCTCTTTTGGTCTCTTCACTTCCCCGTTCTTATCATCACTTGTTTGGAGCTGAAATCCTGCTTCGACTGCGATTCTCGTTTCCAGCTTCAAACCTCCAACTTCCACTCGCTTACGCATCCGGACGATGCTCGACACTCGCTTCACCTAATAGACCTAATCATCAACCTCCATTTGGGGCTGGCCTCTAATCAATCTCGATCTATTTTCGAAGAACCCTCGCTATCATCGAACCCGAAAACATTCATCATCAGATTCGGCTTCAACTCCTGGGATCCACCCGTTGTCGTAACGCTATCAACCCTCACCTAACGATTAAAACTACCCGTTCAACGTCTACCACGACACGCCGCATCGAGGCCCTCCACGCGCCAACGATAGGAACGCCACTCGCCTAACCGACTCAACCTGTGGTTATCGTCGTCGTTACCCTGTCGCAATTGACATCAACCGCTAATCGTCTGCCCTAATGGGTAAATCATGTCGGTATTCGTCCTTTGGTCGCTATACTGTTGACTGACGAACTATCTCGTATAGCGCAATACGGCGTTATTCTTGACGCCGGTTCCTCAGGAACCCGAGTTTACATCTACAAATGGAAGAACCACGCCAAAGCTGCCAAAGATGCATCTGCCGCTGAGCTCAAGTCCCTCCCTAAGATCAAGCTTAAGGAGAACAAGAAGATTCACCCTGGCGTCTCAAGTTTTGCCGAAAACCCTACACAAATCGGTCCCGACCATCTACAGCAGCTAATTGACATCGCCCTCGATGAAGTCCCTGACAAAAAGATCTCCGAGACTCCCGTCTATCTTATGGCAACGGCTGGCATGCGTCTGCTGCCTAAACCTCAGCAATCAGCTCTTCTCAAATCCATGTGCACTTATCTACAAGCGACTACGAAGTTCATTCTACCCGACTGCGATGCCCATATTCAAGTCATCTCCGGCGAAACTGAGGGTCTATACGGCTGGATTGCAGCAAACTATCTTCTCGGCGGCTTTGATCGTCCTGAAGAGCACGATCATGGCAAGAACCACCATACATACGGCTTCCTCGACATGGGCGGCGCATCTGCGCAGATCGCCTTTGCTCCCAACGCAACCGAATCCGAAAAGCATGCGAACGACCTGAAGTTGGTGCGCATGCGAACACTCGATGGCTCTCCTGCCGAATACAAAGTATTTACAGCGACTTGGCTTGGATTTGGCGCCAACCAAGCCCGCAGCCGTTACGTCGAACGATTACAAGAGCACTACAACACCGACTCTACACATGAGCTGCCGGATCCTTGCATGCCCAACGGCCTGCGAACTACTTTAGATGGCGAGCTTGTCGATGGAAAGTCCAAGGACACAGTTTTAGTCGGCACAGGAAAGTTTGACGAGTGTTTGACCGTGACATATCCTCTCCTTGGTAAGGACAAGCCATGCGAAGACCAACCCTGTCTTGTCAACGGCCAGCATGTGCCCGGTATTGACTTTGATATCAACCACTTTGTCGGTGTTTCTGAGTTTTGGCATACGACACATGGCGTCTTTGGCGGAAAACACAAGGCATATGATTTGGCAACATATCAGAACAACGTCATGGAATTCTGCAACCGCGATTGGTCGGAGATTGAGAGTGATCTGGATAAGCGCAAGAAGTCACCGGAAAAGAAGGCAGCAGAAACTCGATTGGCTTGCTTCAAGGCTTCGTGGCTTATCAACATGCTCTACGACGGTATCGGCATTCCTCGGGTTGGACTCGAGGGCGGAGCAGCCAATAATACCGCTAAGGAGGACGGTGAAAAGTCATTCTTCGACGACCCCTTCAAGCCGGTGGACACAATCGACGGAATTGAATTGAGTTGGACTCTGGGTAAAATGGTTCTCTATGCTGCTGGGCAAGTTCCTCCCACAACTTCCGAATTGCCCGTTGGCTTCGGAAGCAATGTGGAAAAGGGAACGGCAAAGGATTTTGAGCATGCCGGCTCCTCGCCGATCGCCCCTCATAGCGACGACGACGACGATGATGATCTGGAGGATATTCTAAAGAAGCCCGGGAAGTCTACCGGTGGAATTGTCGCATTCGTCATTATACTCCTGCTTGTGGCTTATCTCCTTCGCAAACCCGAAAGGAGAAGAAAGATCTTCAGCATGGTGCCCCGACGCCGACGCTCAGGAAAACCAAGCCGCGGTTCTTCCCTAGTCAGCAAGATCTTCGGGCGGAATTCCGGACCATCGTACGAGAGAGTGATGGAAGAGGGTGATTTCTCTGACTTTGAGCTGGGCGATGTCGACTCGGATGAGAACGACCACTCGGATAGCAGCAGCAATGGATCTCGAAAAGGACGAACATCGGGTCTGGCAACACCCAGTATCGTTGCAGGACGAGCAGATGAACTCACGCGCCCTCCATCGGCAATGGACCGTGCCGGACTTGTAGTGCGAACTGAGAGCCGAGAACGTCTGTCGCCCTCGTTGTTGAGTGCTGGTCGAAAGAGCCGCAACGGCAGCCCGACACGTGCCAAGAGTCCGTTCATGTCACCTGTACAAGAAGACTGATTGTTTTACGATGGATTAATGGACATGGGATTAATATGAAGAAAAGGAAACTGTACATTCGTGATGGCATTTTGTCATCGACATCATGGCGTCGAGGGGGCTGGAAGAATTGAAGGAGCATCACGGGTTTGGCGTTCAAAAGAACGCATATATCATAAATCGTCTGTAGGCGTTGTGGGATTTGTTGATCTGCTGCCATGGAGCAAGCGAAGATAGGGGTTTTGTTTGGATGCTGCACTGCCTATGTTTGGACAAGAGTTCGTTCACTGAGAATAGTTCATCAAGACTGTCGCAACTTGGGTCACAAGTCAATTATGTGCAAGTGCTTCGTTATTAACATTGAAAATCGCTCAATATGATGTCCCCTATCGCCATGGCTCCTCCTTTGCCAACATTCCGCCCAATGCCCTAGATCGGTCACACATCAACATGCCCTCATCAAGAAGTCATGCAACTACTAGCTACCACAGTAGCCTTGCGCATATCATGAGAGGTGATAAACCAATTGAACATAACTCAGACTAATCCGATTGCTTCTCAAGGAAACTAGGATCTGCACGGACTCTTGACTCAAACTTGCGCCACCAGTTCTCGAAGGCCTTGAGCGGAACGACTTCAACACCACCAGGTCCCGCTGTCCCGCTGAAACTCGACAGAAAGTTGAAGGCGTTCTGAATAATGCGTTGTGCCAGAACAACGGTGCTAGGCTGGCTGCCTGATGAGTTGCCCGACTTGTTGGCAGCCAGTTCCTGCAAGCGCTGACCAACAGACTCTTCCGACTCAACTGACACTCCAATCACAAGGTCACTGGCCTCGCCTCCGCCGCTGACCTTGAACATGGCGCTCTCCTTGCCTGGTCCGATACCACCGAGGAAGCGGAAGTTGGGGGTGCCTCCGGACTGAGCAGCTGCGGCGACATCGGTGGCTGTAGCGAGATAGATTGCTGCGGCGGTGTTTGGTGGGAGAGTGATTCCGGGCAGCATAAATACGACAATATGAGAGAATGGTTTTGAGGTAGGGAGAGCGTAGAGAAGTGAGGTTGGCGAGGGGGTTGATGTCGGCTCAGTAATTAGCGGTTGACCCGCGGGGACGATGCCAAATAGTGGACTCGACATGATGAGAGCGGGTGATAAGTATGAGACAAGGAAGCGAGCGATTGAGGGATGACTATTTCGTTATAAGTGGTTGTGGTTGAGCCTTTGTACAACAAACTGCGTTGGTGTTTAATTTGTTTAGCTCTTTGTCTTTGTCGCTGGTGGTGTGAAACGATTGGTGGCCGGGGGGTGCTTCGAGGGTAATCTAGAAGGAAGTGGAATCAGCCTCAGTGACTTCATAGGTTCTTTAGGGTAGGTCTGTCGCAAAACCTGGGATACTGTATATATGGTCGACTTGATGTGATGGAATGAGCATTAAGAAGACTATTACTGCTCAACTATGGTGAATTCCTTGCCATATAATCCTAGCTGTGGTTTTTACTCCATTTGTACTTAAAATTAGTTATAATTGTGTCACCAAGATGTTTAGCCTAGTTTAGTCTCACCATGAACGTGGGGCTTCCAGGACGATCATGAGAGAACTTTGCCATGGATCATGTAAAAATGACTTTCCCGATATAGTTTCACCGAGTATACAAGGAAGTCAAGAAGGAAACTTCCAATAACCTCATTTAAGACTCACCGAGCGTACTCTTTCATGAGAACGGGTAATTTGTCTGCCGTTCTCGTCTATAAAAGAGTGACAAGAAAAGCCCGCAAAACCACAAGGTCTGCATTGCCTTCTCAACATCAGCGACCAGTAGTCTTCCTCAAATCTTCTCAGCGACACGCAAGAGCACAAGACTCATTTTATTCGATCCATACACTCTCAGATACCGCCATCTCTCAAAGAGAGTCTCACTTCAAAATGTCTAAAACAAGCATCGATCTAATCGACGAAGTCGATATGTAAGCCATTCAACCCACACTCTTACGACGGACGTAGCTCATGCCTCCAGGTTTCCGTATGCGGAGACAGATTCTGATGCTTGCACCAAGATGAATGCTGGTCTATACACTCTCGTGTGGGAGGACAGTCAAGGCACATATCCTATTGGTTACATCCTCGAGCGTGTGTTCAAGGAGCTTCTCAAGGTGCCCGAGAACATTAGAGGCAAGATGGAATACGACGAAGAGGAGAGGACCGTTGCACTCTTCCAAGAGCCAACAGAAGAGGAGCGTACTCGCCGCGTCGCAGCCCTCGGTGACTACTGGCGACAGAACGGGACATTTCCCCTTCTCCGTGGCTGGCGCAACGAGCTTTGGCCTGTCTATGGACGCACCGGCGAGCTTCTATTCAGCATGGAGCGAGCTGCAATGGGTCTAATTGGCACAATGCGTTACGGTGTCCATATGGTTGCCTACGTCAAGGATGAGACCGCCCCTCATGGCATTCGTCTCTGGGTGCCAACTCGTGCTAAGAACAAGTCGACTTTCCCAAGCATGCTCGACAACACGGTAGCGGGCGGTCTTATGACGGGAGAGGATCCTTTTGAGTGCGTCATACGTGAAGCCGATGAGGAGGCCAGCCTACCTGAAGACATTGTCCGCAAGGGCGCCAAGTTTGTCGGTAACGTCACATACATCTACATCACGGACGCAGGGCAAGTCGGAGAAGGCGGCTTCATTTATCCTGAATGCCAATGGGTCTACCATCTCGAGCTTTCCAACGATGTGATCCCTCAACCTAAGGACGGCGAAGCTGAGAGATTCGACCTATGCGATGTCGATCAAGTCAAAGCTGATCTCGCCAAGGGGCGCTTCAAGCCCAACTGTGCCCTCGTCACACTCGATTTCTTCATCCGCCATGGCATCCTCACCCACGAAAACGAGCCAGAGATTGAACAGATCAGGCGGAGAGTGCGTCGCGATATTCCATTCCCAGGTCCGCACCAGAGCAACTGGCGACCGCTGTGAGTCTGACAGGGTGGGGAGGTCGGAGAGCTAGGAACATTATCGTTTCAAGACTTATTGGACGCAAGACGGCGATTTTCGTTTGGGTATCATTGACATGACCTAGAGCTAGTGGGAACGTAAAAGCCCTTGGCGACGGTGAAGAGCTAAAGCCTAGATAAATGGACAAATTCTTTGCGCCTAATTTATTTCTTGACCAGGAGGTAAACGTTGTCGACACGCAGGGGGGTCAACTTCTTGACGGGGCCCTGGAGCGACATGAGAAGACCGCCGAAGGAGACGTAGGCGTTGCTGTAGGTTAAGATCGGTCAGCATATTCGGTTCCTGACAGCTCAAGAAATATAGGGATTTAGAGTAACAAACGCACATGGTGTTTCCATCGTATGTCTCCTCGAACTTGTAGATCTTGCCATAGCACACGTAGTCGTAGAGGTCGGCAATCGTCGCCGGCGCATCACCACCCTTGCCAACATCTCGCCAGCCCTTCTCATCCTCCTTGCTTCCGTCCAGAGAGAGCGTCGTCGACAGAACCACGTGCAGAGAGTCCGAAACGGCACAGGGGAAGAGCTCGATGTTGATGTCAAGCGTCATGACCGTCTGGGAGTCGCTCGACGTGCACGAGATGCGAGCAACGCGGTCGTACTTGGATTGATCATAGTCGGTCACCGTGAAGGATTCCTCGAAGAGGGTGGCGTCACCGCTGGCCATGCTAGGCAGAAGAAAGATAGAGCTTGGAAGAGTTTACCCGGTGGAACTAGAAGGGCGAGCGCTGGTTGTCGTCGTCGGTTGTCGGTCGTCGCAAGAAAGAGAAAATGTTTGGACGAGGCCCGGAAAAAGTTGGTGGGGTTAGATGCATAAAATCGAGGACTTGACGTCGGATACTACCAAGTGGGGCGCACACACAAGACTCACTCTCTATCACGGTGCAAGTTGTTGGTTTATATAACTTCTTTCACAATTTCTGATAATTCACGCGACTTGGGCTAACTTGTCCAGAAGAGGCAATAGCCATGTCCTTTCGAAAGCGAAATGTTGTGATCGGAGCTGCTGGGTCTTCTGCGCCCACTGCTCGACAAGAGAAGTCTCTTGCGCCTGGTACAAGACCATCTCCGTTAGATGGACGACTGACGACCTCGACGGGCACCCAATCCTTGGATCAACTCTTGTCCGGCCATGCCGGAATGCCCATGGGAACCTCGTTGCTTATTGAGGAGACGGGGACTACGGACTTTGGAGGTGTACTGTTACGGTACTATGCCGCAGAAGGGCTCGTTCAGGGACATCAAATTCACCTTTTGGGCTTTGGTGATGCCTGGAGGAGAGAGCTTCCTGGTCTCGGTAGTCTGGATGGGTCTAAGAAGAGCAGCAAGCCTACTTCGTCCTCGGACGAAAAGATGAAGATCGCTTGGCGTTATGAGACACTCGGGCAGCGCAACGTTCCAGTTAGAGGTATGTTCACCCATGCCTTTCCTCGCTTCTTCCGGTGACATTATTTTAACGGGCCGTACTAGATGCTCAAGCACCGACAAGTCCCGGTCAAGCGCCGAGCACCTTCTGTCATAGCTTTGATCTGACCAAACGCCTTGAGAACAGTGCTATCAAGGGCCAGTTGCACGCAACGCCAGTGGATGGCCCCTTGGCTTCTCCAACACATACTCCATTCCACAAGTTCATAACAGATGTGACCTCCAAGATCAAGAACTCATCACCTTCCACCATTCATCGGATTGTTGTGCCCAGCCTCCTCTCGCCGACGCTCTACAACTCGGCTGCCAGTCAACCTAGGGAGATTCTCAAATTCCTCCATGCGCTGAGGGCACTCCTCCGACAGTTCCCAACTCAGGTTACTGCATTTGTTACAATACCTGTTACGCTGTTCCCGCGCTCTACAGGATTAACGCGGTGGATGGAGCTGCTGTCTGACGGAGTTCTCGAGCTGATTCCCCTGCAACACCAAGCCCCAGTCGCTCGGGAGCCCGGCAATGAGGACAAGGGACAAGGATTACTCCGCGCTCACAGCTTGCCTGTGTTCCATGAGAAGGGCGGTGGCTTGGAAGGCACTTGGAATCGGGAGAACCTCTCCTTCAAGTTGAGCAGCTCCAGTGGTCTGGTTATTACACCTTTCAGCCTTCCGCCAATTGAGGTTGAGGAAGAACAAAGCAAACCAGCCAAGTCAGATGAGCCCAAGAAAGAAAGCCTGGATTTTTAAGACAAGTCAAACCAACTTTTTGAAGTACTAGAATTAACCGACTGGGTTCATTTAATCTGCCCAGGCTGTGCCCGAGGCTGGTAACGCAGGAGGCTGGAGCCCCTCCCACCTTATCTTATCACAGCTTGACTCCACAGCCTAAAATTTTCATCATCAAAACAGCTCCAAGCTCCAAACCTTTCTTCCTTTCTTTCCTTTGATCATCATCAACAAGTTCAAAAGGTATGTCTAAAACATTTCTTTCTCGCGCTGCATGCACACAACTCGGACACAATGATTATAAACATATTAATCTGTCAATCCCCTGATTTTCTGTGACGACACACAATACAATTACGAAGACGACTTATGATATTGTCCTTTTTCAATCTTTTTTGCTTGCAACTCGGATTTTGGAGCGTCTGCTAACTCGCGATGCTTGATAGATACTATGGCTGCTGTCTCTTCATCAGACTCGGCGCCTGTCCGGATATCCAAGATAGCTGGGCGATATCTCATTTTCGACTCGGAGGCTGCTGCTATTCTGCGTCGGAACGAGAACATCAACGGTACTCTTGCCGGAACGGCGCCTCAACAGCCGACTCAGAACATATTCCTCGGACTTCCAATTGAACTCCGACCAGAGGAGGCTGAGTCACTGCTGTATAAGAAGGTGGCTTATCTTGTAGATGACGTAGCTGCTCACCAGGCCGTACTGCAGAACCCCAACAGCGAGGCGAGGAGGCTGTATCTCGACTCTCTGAAAACAAGAAAGCAGACTGCCCAGCAGGTTTTTGCTGAGAAGAATGCCAAGAGGGCTGCTGAACTCGCAGAAAAGCATGGGAAACCCCGTCGTCGGGCAGCTCCTAGCAATCCCGATGACGATGCTATCTTCACAAGTGACCCACCTGAACCGATCCCACGTCAACAGGACTCTGCCATCAAGTCTCTGGGTGTCACCCCGACATCTAGTGGGCCTTTGATCTCACCAGAGGCTGAACGGGCTTACGAGACCACTAACCCAACTCAAGCCCCATTGTGCGGCTTTCTTCTCACATCTGGTTACTACATGACTCCTGGTCTTCGGTTTGGTGCCAAGTACAGTGTTTACCCAGGAGACCCCTTGAGATTCCACGCTCATTTCATGGCAAATCAGTATGGCTGGGATGAGGAGATCTCCGTCTTGGATATCGTGGCAGGAGGCCGTCTTGCCACAGCCGTGAAGAAAGCATACTTGATTGGAGCACAGCAACCACAAACAAGCGACTCACTGGGTGATCAGAAAATGAGGACCTTTAGCATCGAGTGGGCTGCTATGTAACACCCTAATATAAATGCTCTGATGATGTATCCTATGAAAATGACCGACTCATACATGAAACTCCCTGATTGCTAAATAATTCATGCCACCAACTCCAGAACTGACATCATGCAAAATAAACCGAACCAAAATAAGAATTCTTCTATTACATTCGTCGTAACCCAGTATCTGTCAACAGCACGGGGCCACCCTGGTTTAAAGGCTCAGGGGACAAACACACGGCTGAAGCTGATCACCTCGCGACGACAACAGACGCACTTGTCAAAGTTGTTCATAGCAAGAGAAACACGGCAGTCGTCGCAGAGACTCAGACAGCGACAGGGCCAGACGATGATGGTTCGCGGTGAACTTTGACATACCACGCATTGTGGTCCGTCGCTTCCAAACCCCGACCCTCCGTCCTCCCATGACGTTGTCGCATATGATGCAGCGGGAGAAGTTTGCCGTCGTGAGAGCAAGAGCTGCTCTAGTAAACGTTCTTCTTCGTCGGGGTCAAGTTTAGTATTACGCCCAGATTGCCTAGAGTCAATTGAAACAGGCTGTAACAGAGCAGATCCTGGTGTCGCGAGAACACGGGTACGATGTAGTTGCTCCATTCGACGATATTTGGCGCGTGTCATAATGCCGTCGCTTTGAAGGTGAGCAGACAGCTTTATGGCCTCCTCGCGCTCTTCAGGACTTGTAGGGTGAAGAAGACGTGCCAGATCCGAGATCTGCATAGGGCTGTCGACGAAGGGCGTACTCTCGCGAGTTATTTGAGGGGATCGTTGGGTAGGTGTTCGTTGGCCATCGTCGTTCTCATCGTCCGACTCCCACGACTGGTAATCCTCGACCCCCTCGCCCGTGGTTGACAAAGAGATGACGCTCGTAGTATCAAAGTCATCATCTGAATGTGGTTCGAAGTCGCCGCTTGTATCGGTAGATCCCCACCAGCCGTTCTTCACCCAGTACTTATACAAGTCTGAATCAAAACTCTCCTCGTCCTGGCCATTGCTCACACGCCTGAACTCGGCCTCTATATCAGCCGCCTCCTCTCTTGGTATCCGTCCATCGTTGAATGAAGATGATCCCCGAGATCGCGCTTGACTACTATTAGTAGACTTCTTGCTCTTGCTCTGGCTCTCCATGCTTTTTGGGTGCTGTGCAAGCCAGAGCAGCCAAGCAGGCTGGTATCGAATTCGAAGAGTCGCGAGACACCATAGTAAAGACTTAGCACTAATCCTTGCAATGAGCTTGTTGATACTCAGCAAAAATTCCAGAGCCATGAGCCAGCGAGAACTCCTCTCAGCCGCCCCAATACCAACACGAAGGCTCCGCTCACCACGTCCTTTCGGAATCTTTTGCGCAGCACGCTCCCGAGCGTATCCATTCGATGCAATTGTCGGCCCCCCTTTCACGGGGATTAAACCGATTGCGCCGACCTGGTCATACCGCGAGTCTGGCAAGCCGCCGCCAATCAACTTTCTTTGCAGCTCCTCGGCCTCCTTAAATCGCTGCTCTTCCAGCCAGGTGCGTCGTCTCAAACTGACGCCTTTGTCCTCGTTTAGGTAAACAGCTTCACTGGCCATGGTTATAGCCCCAAAGCCAGTCCGAAGTAGCGCTGTGTAAAAGTCCATTTCCCTAGTAATCCGAATCGACGACAGGGATACGTTTGCCTGCATATTCTCATGGGCATGAACAAGGCGCTGACGAAATGACATCGAAGCCATGTCGGGGGTCGAAGGAGGAGACAGCGCCGAGAGTAGCAGTGCCAATCCATAAATGAATATACATATGCCGATACCGAGTAGAACAAGGACGTGTGGCACAAAGCCTATGATGCAAACTGTCGGAAACCTGAGTAGGCTCTGGGAAGATGGGTCATCGAGGTCGAAGGAGATGGCTGCCCACACAATGCTGCCCATGAAGCAGAGTCCCCAGAATCCTGTGCTGATCAGCCGATATCTGGCTTGCAAGTTGAAAATACCCAGAACGTGGCTTGTGATATGGGTCATTGATGATAGGAAGGCGACTAGAAGCACCTCCGGTGACGTGTTGACTCTCTTCATGATCATTGATCGTGTCAGAGCTATGGCACTTCCTAGTCCTGAGGCTGGAGCATCTGCAGAACGAGTCTTGGCAAACAATCCCCAGCCAAGTTGATTGCTGATAGCAGCATCGGCCTCGGCAAAAGCAAGTGACTGCTCGAAGAGTGTCATGCCAGTCTCGGGGGCAACTGGGCGGCCCTGTACGGCACACGAAACTGTCTCAAGGAACTGGCTTAGACAAAAGGTACCAAACAGAGGCCAGAGGAGAGACAAAGATCCAGTTAGGCCATGAGCAGAGCCAGATTCATCTGATGGTATCATCCGTACAGCAACACAAGATTGCTCGTCTGAAGCTGAAAACAGCATGGCTGAACTCAGAGAATTAAGGAAAGTATTTCCCTGCGAGAACATAAGGTCAGAGCTTTTGCTTGCGTTGCCCCATCGTAGTTCGGAAAAGTCGGAAGAAGTCTGACACTGAATAGATTGAAGGAGTTGACGAGCCTGGAATACCAGTAAGACGATTGGAGCGAATCGTAACAAAAGTCTTGTCGGCCATCGAAGGCGCAGTCGTCGTCGAGTAGCGGCAAAGATATGCGTTCGGTTGAGTATAACGGCCATAGCAATGCAGCACAAAGCCCACTTGCTTGTGGCATATCCAAAAACGCTACCCAAACCACGGGCACTATCTACAGATATGCGTACCGCGGAAGAGGTAGCCGCTACACCCGCTCCCATTGTCTCCGAATCTCCAGCACCAAGGAGAGGCTCCATTATGTTCTGTATGGTCGGATCCGCCTCGGCGAGTAGGGCGCTGGCACCGGCAGCTGCTGGTAAGTAACCAGACGCCTCTGAAGTTGTTTCGAGGTTATCGGAAACGGAAACGTAAGACCCGAGCTTCTTAACAAATCGGGGTCCAGCCCAAACAAGATCCTCTAGAATGGGCGCATAGCGCGTCACATTGACAGTCCAGGCTGTGGGATTATACCACGACCCAGAGACGCCGGTGATGTTTGCACCTGTGCTAGGTGTGAAGGTCGTGAGGGGTGATGGCGCAGATGGCACGAACTCTTCGGCCATGGCCTGTGCAAGGTTATTGGACGTGATGATCGCAAGAGGAGGATGTATCGGTAGGATGGAGGAAGCCAGTCAAACGGTCGGTCGATTTGCGTTATTACGATAGCGGGTTGCTGGGTTTCGCTGAGGACATGGTGAAGCGTCCTGTCATGAAGCGTGGTTTGTTGGTCTGGGGTAATGATGAGGCAAGGTACCTGCCTCTCTATGTTGACATTTAAGGTGGAGGTGATGACAAGCGGAAACCACAGTGGAGGTACCTACTAGGTTGAGCTGGGCCGCTGCATTCACCGACGTTAGCGCGTTGTCGGATCCACTGCAATCTGGATAGTGGAGTGTGAGCACAGTGTCGCTGGAGCAACTTCAGGTACCGGTAATGCTTGGCACTAACAGCGCTGAGCATAAACCAGTGACGGGCTGGTGATCAAGATCCATTGTGTCCGCATTATCTTGGTACCTCGGCCAAAGCGATGAGTTTCTGGTTTAGTAATTGCGTGACAACAACAAATAAGATCGAATAAATAATCATCGTGAGAAAATGGCCATGGTCAATAAGCAGATAGAGAATACATTTTCAAGACACACAGCAATTTGAGCATAGAAATGAGAAGCAATGTGTTTAGGGTATGTCTTGGTACCTCGGTGGTTCTATTGCCGTGGTGTTTAGCCATCGTTGTCAGCTAGTAAGTATCTTTCCCCCTGGCTTCCTAATCCGTTACATGCGGTGGATCGATGATCAAACCATTGTCTTTCTCATTTGGTAAATCGATGGCACTTGAGTTCAGACGCTCTTCGCGGGTCGTCGTCGTCTATCGACACCACCCTTAGCGACTGAGGAACGCTCATATCCTGTAGAGCACTGTGTGATACCACTGCTTGTCCCATGCTGCTTGAGAAGTCAGGCAACCTGAGTTGTTATTGGTTGTTGAAGCCCTTGCTCACATTGATGAACGGGATGCCACGACTTATCCAAAGACGCTATATGATAAGCAACCCATTCTTCCGATCAACCCGCGAGCACAGATTCACTGAGGGATGCAGCCACTGAGAGGTTGGCTCCCTTGCTCGCATGTACCGCCCGAGCAACCAGGCTTCGATGGAGATTGGCATCGGATGAAGGCAGGCTTCCTTTGAACCAGAGGTTAGTGATTTCGTCTCGCGCGGGGAGATATGCCACGCAGCAAGCGGCTAGAATCTCTGAATGCTCTGATGGAACCGGGTCGAGTACCATAGTAGGCTCGTTGCCGTCCTGGCCGGGTACCAGCGCCGCAACTCCTCCAGAGACCGTGTCGACGCAGTCGATACCAGCATCAGCAAGCGCGGCAGCAGCTACCGTGATGCAGCCGCTCAGCACATTCATCATGTCCCATTCCTCGCTCCCTTGTTCCACAGCTACTTGTCGGGCCTGATCTCCTTCGATGATAGTGACGATTACATCCACTCCGCTCTTGGGCCACCGGTCCGCGATAAGAGCACCACGAAGAGCTGCTTCAAGGTGTGTGCTCAAATCACGCTCGCTGGCATCTCGCAGGTAGCCTCTTCTTTGACGTGTTGCGAACGGGGCGTATTTGACATGAGTGGAAAGAACCATGTGAGGAGAAAAAGGTGCTGATCGAGGTAGAGACCTAGGTCCATGAACGGTGCAAGTAAGTTTCATGCCTTTGCTTCCCGAAGCATCTTGGGATTCAACTTCTAAGTATGCCGACCCAGAGGCAGACGGGGTGACTCCAGTCTTCAGATCTGAACCAAATGTTAGTTGCCTTTTCATAAATGGCATGAAGATGCCCTGAGATAACCTGGAGCTACTCACATTGTGCCCGAATGCCATTTGGTGCACGACTTCGATTGGGACCAGCCAGTTCATCAGCTTCATAGACAGGTGGTATAGTAGCACCCCCAGGGCCATTAATGCGTCGTCGGTCAGCCATTTCGAGATTTTGCCCTGTCTATAGCATCGTCCATCAACGGCAGCATGGATTTTAGTTGGAAGTGGATGTGAATTCGCTAATGCAACAAACGGGGCGCTAGGGCGCTTAGTCATCGACGACTCCATATCTCAAACCGTTAAATTTTCTCGTGGTTCTACATCCAGAGCCCTGATCTCTTTCTTCTTCATCACCCTCGAGAGCCTTTCTCCTTTGCTGCGAACACTTCCGACAAGCAAAATTCAACTGGAATCTTGTTGAAGAACCGAAGCATGTCGTGAGCTTTCCTGCAGAGCGAAGCAGGCTCTCTGGTGCCGTTTCTATCAGGTACGTGACGCGCCGCCGCGTTTTTACTCGCGTGCAATGATGATCCTTCACACCACTGTTCCCGCGACACCTGAGCGATTGAACAACATGCACTACCATCTGAGCCCTACACCCTCTTTCTGTTTTCTAGGATGCCAAGTTCTTGAAACTGTACTGACATATTCTAAAGGACTCGGACATTTTTGCTACCACCGCCAGTTACCCGCCAGTCGGCCATCTGCAAGGTTAGTACACTCTTTTTCCTTACCACACTGCCCCACATGTCGATGATGAGAAAACTTTTCATTCAGTTCTGCTACTGAACCATTGTGATGACTCCCAATATACCAAACCAAGATCTCTGATACACATCTCCGAAACCTCCATTCTTGCTCACCTTTGACCTGACTTGAAGCTAACATTTGGATCAAAGAGCAGATTAAGCCAACTCGTCGATCAATTTTTGAAACGACACCAACACATTAATTCTTTTGGTAAGTACACCGCGACGATGTGAGGTCAAAGGAGTTATGTTGCATGATGAAACAAGTTATATCCATTCAACGACTTCTTCTTGGCCAAGTCACCCTCCCGCACCGTAGGCTTTCGTTTGAGAGTCGATGACTGGTTGTGGAGTTGCTCTTTTGAGCGTTATGAAGACTCCAGTGTCAGGGCTGCTGGTAGCTCGTTTTGGGTTATCCGTATTCAGGGCCGGCCGAGATGACTGAGTAAAAACGGCTTATCTGAACTACCACATACTCCTTTGTATCATGTACTATCGTCTATTTTGAGGCTTGATGTCTAATAGTGGCTAACAGATGCAGACTTTTGCAGACGTAAAGCCATCCATTTTCAGCCGCAAGCCTCTGATGAGGCGCAATAGGTAAGCGTAAATACTTTAGTAGATACATGAATAAAAAAATGAAGACACAATATTTCCTTTCATCTCGACGTCCGTAACATAGGTCCATCTGTGAGCTCAGTACGTTTCAGTAGGTAGGTAGCCATCGCGACAGCAACAATCTCAATCTTGAGGCAGACCTACCCAAATGGTTCTGAATTTGCAAGTAAATGAAGATGGATGCTGGATTGAAGCGAAATTCTCAGTTCTTCTCTACATGGGATGAGAATATTGTCGGGCTCAATGACCGAGCATGCGGAAGGCTTCAAAGACGCCTGACGTGATGGCTACCTTATTCCATCTATTTTAAGGTTGCATTACATCCATCAAAGTTCACGAGGCTTCTTACATTCGTATTTTCTCACTCTGACAGATTCCCTTTTCGGATCCACCTCATCACGACTAGGGTGGATCGTATAGGTGTTCTTGAAAGAGCCCAGTCTCGAACAAGCTAGGGTCGAGAGGCGCACCCAATCAGAAATGACCCCTCGACCCCTTCCCTCGACTAAATGGTAACTTAACACATGCATTTCAGTGCTCGTCACGCCCTGGCAAGCCAGACTTCGTATCCCATTCCCCAAGTCAACTTGGTCGGCATTGGAGCCACCTTGCCCTTGCGCAACATACAATTATCACAACGACGCCCACGATAAACGATACAATTGAAAGTGACTCAGAGGTTGACCTCAAGACGGAACCAAGACGAGAGTCATCGTGCGCCAGACAACGACGATAAAGCCAGCAACACCTTCAGGGCTGCTTTGGACCCTTGAGCTAGCATCATATCCCCTATCGACCTACCTACATACCGCAACCTGTTCTGCGGCCTTTTTGTCTTTCAATCGTTTATCCAGCCGGCTACTCGTCAGTATATTGAATCCGTACTTAACCTCGAGTACGATCAAACAACGCGCTGCGGAGCGACTCCGCCCAAAAGCTGTCAATGCCCTCCTATGACTTACCAAACTCCAATTCCAAGATGATGCCCCGGCACCAGGCCGCCGCCTTTTCAAACGGCTATCCACGCGGCAACACATTTGACATCTCTCCACACAAGTAGGTGCTTTATCCTGGCTAGTGACGCCCACGAATTGAACATTTTTCTGGTGTCGCAAAGTTTCATGATGATTGTGCTGATTTTGTTTTCTTGTAGATTCCAACCACGCACCCTGACACCCGCCCAACGACGTCGCAACAAGCTTCTCGTCCGTCTCGCTATTCTCGCGGCAATTCTGTTTGTTTTCAGCCTATGGCTATGGCCTTCTAGCCCCGTCGCTTCATTGGTTTCCTTTGGGCTCCTCTCTGCTGGTGGCACACCCGAGCTCGAGACGGTTCGATACTACGACTTGACCACGGTCCAAGGTACCGCTCGCGGATGGGAACGTGAAGAACGCATCCTTTTGTGCGTACCACTTCGTGACGCCGAGGCGCATCTGGGCATGTTCTTCTCTCACATGCGCAACCTGACCTACCCACACCATCTGATCGATCTCGCGTTTCTCGTTTCCGATTCGAAAGACAACACCCTCAAGGTGCTCTCGGATAGTCTGGAGGCTATACAAGCCGACGAGGATCCTAAGCAGCCCTATGGCGAAATCTCCATCATCGAGAAAGACTTTGGCCAAAAGGTTAACCAAGATGTCGAAAGTCGTCACGGCTTCGCTGCCCAGGCCAGCCGACGAAAGCTGATGGCGCAGGCTCGCAATTGGCTTCTGAGCGCAGCTTTGAGACCATATCACTCATGGGTGTACTGGCGTGACGTAGATGTGGAAACAGCCCCCTTTACAATTTTGGAGGATCTCATGCGCCATAATAAGGATGTCATTGTTCCCAGTAAGTTTTTGATCAATAGCAGAGTAGTATCAATTTCAGGATCCTAATCAGAACATAGATGTCTGGCGACCATTGCCTGACTGGTTGGGTGGCGAACAGCCGTATGATCTGAACTCATGGCAGGAGTCGGAGACAGCATTGGCCCTCGCTGACACTCTTGACGAGGATGCTGTCATTGTCGAAGGCTATGCCGAGTACGCCACATGGCGTCCTCACTTGGCGTACCTCCGTGATCCTTTTGGAGACCCCGACATGGAAATGGAAATTGACGGTGTTGGAGGCGTCAGCATCTTGGCGAAGGCCAAGGTCTTTCGATCAGGTGTCCACTTTCCCGCTTTCAGCTTTGAAAAGCATGCCGAAACAGAAGGCTTTGGCAAGGTAAGACATTTAACCACTCGATACCCTACCTTGGCCGTTATTAACGTAACTTGAACAGATGTCGAAGAGAATGGGGTACTCGGTCATTGGTCTACCTCATTATACCATCTGGCATTTGTATGAGCCTAGTGTGGATGATATCCGCCATATGGAGGTTGGTGCTTTATTGCTATTCTTAATCATCAATTCTTGTATGCTAACCCTGGATTTAGGAGATGGAACGAGAGCGACTTGCCCGCGAGAAGCAAGAGGAGGAGAAGAAAAAGAACCAGCAAAAGATTAAAGAAGAGTACAGTGATACCAGGAACGAGTGGGAAAAGGACAAGCAAGAGATGCAAGACTTGGCAGCTCAACCAAAGCCCGTCAAGGACGCACCTAAAGCTCCTAGCCGGGAGGGATTGGCCCAACCCCATAAGGAGCAACCTGGCTCTGGTGAACAAGCCAAAGGCGGTTCTGGAAACGCAGCGCAAGGCGAGAGCAAACCCCGAGTGGTTAATGAGAAGGGTCACGCAGCGAAACAAGAAGCCAAACCAGCCAAGGATGTACCCGCAGGGGAGGCACCCAAGCAAGATGATGGCGCCGCTCAGAAGCCAAAGGTTGAGCAGCAAAAAGCCGGTAATGCGGCTGCTTAAGGAATTGTCGTTGTATAAACGGTTTGTGGTGTTGTTTTCTTGATGGAACTACATGTGTGCTTGCTGTACAATAGACTGGATGACATTGGACTCGTTGGCCGTGGGGCCGTCTCGGAGGAAACTACCGACAGTTGGAAGATATAAGCCAATGGTAGCCTCCCATTGGCATGTAGTTGGCGTTTGGTTGGGAAAGGGATACTGGTTATCAACATTAAGAAAAGAGAGCATTCAACGTTTTTACTTTCACTATTCATATGAGAATTTGTTTTAGAACAGCATCTACCCATGGATGGCGTCAATCTACAGTTACCCCTTTTCTCGCAATTGAAGTGCAAGTATCCCGTGTCTTATCTTGATAAGGCGCGCAGGAAAGAAAACTAATGGCAAGTATAACGTTGAACCCAAAAACTCGACCTTGACCAGAAAGTTTAATCAGATCAACTAGGCAATTCGAAAAGGAATCAACGAATTCAGATCTTAATAAAAGGCTTTTGTGCAAGTAGCTTTGCATTGCCCATATAATCGCCCATTGATTCGTGCACTGTCCGTTTAAGGGGCCGTGGATGATGCTGACAGCTGGCCAATCAGTGTGAGCGTTGGACGACACCTGGAGAAGGACAGAGCGCAGTTGTTAAGTGGTAGGTACCTTAACTACCTACCTGACCTTAGCTAGCCGTGCGCTACGTAGCGACTTTGTCTTCCATCATCCAACCTCGCAACTCTCCCAGGCAGAACCCGACCACCGCTAGCGGTTCCTGATATCTTTCTACAGGGGACGTGGTCTTGCCTTTGAGGAATACTTGTCTTTTTTTGTTTCCCACCGAAAATAACCAGAGCATCGAATTTGTACGACCTTTCGGACCCCTGCTCATTCGCCCCCGAGCCTGGACGAGTCGCCAGGTCGCAGATATCGCCAACGATCTTCGAGCTTATAATACCATGAGTCGCGATGAGCAACAGTCCTTGACAATGGAGAGTCCAAGGCCGTCTGGAGTTTCGAGTTTCGAGAACCGCACACTCCCTGCGCGGATGCAGTATCGAAGCCGACCTGTCTCTGTTGCAGTTGACCCCGTGTCGCTGGTCATTTCGGAATGCATCTCTATAACATCCGCTATCCAAAAGCATGCGCGCTCCCCGCACTCTTCCGTCTCAGCTATTCTCGGTGGAAGCCCCAATCCTGTACAACTTGGACCTCCCAGCCCTTCACCACGCGGGCGAAGCAAAAGCCCCGCGGCGAGCATCAGCGGCGAAGGTTCTCATGATGGCCTTACCAATCGCTGGGGACTGCGTGGGCAGAGGGGCAAGAGTATGCAGGACAATCCTATGATTGCCGGCTTTGGAAAGTTGAGACATGAGCTTGCTGGTGTCAAAGGTACGTTCGGCCGACTGGTCTCGGATCCCTATTGCCTGGTCGGTTGTGATAGCTGACCCTTTTGTTTCTAGATATTCGATCATTCGATGCTCCCGCGATCCTAGCGCCCTTCCTCCATGTCATCCAGACCAAAGGCACCGCCGCTCCGATTACGATTCTTGCTCTGGGCGCATTGAGGAAGTTTTTGGCATACGGCTTCATCTGCCCCGAGTCGCCACGGTTTGCATTAGCTATGCAGTCTCTCTCGGCCGCCGTCACACACTGCCAGTTCGACATTAGTGACTCGGGACAAGTCGAGGTTGTCCTTCTCATGATCCTCAACCTTATGGAGGATATGATGTCTGGACCTGGTGGAGATATCCTAAGCGACGAGAGCGTTTGCGACATGATGGGCCGTGGCCTTGCTATTTGCTCACAGCCGCGCTTTTCCCCTGTCTTGCGCCGCACTGCTGAAGCTTCTATGGTCAGAATGTGTCAGATCATTTTTGAAGACGTTAAACATCTTGAGGTTGAAGCTAGTGACGATACCGATGCGCTGGATCAACAGATGGACGATGAACTAGGCAGCGTCAGGATGGAAAACCCTGCCCCAGAAGCTGGAGGACTATCCGCCGAGCCGACGAGCCTCGAGGTTCCTAGAACAGCCACCCCGGATCCCGAGCGCCTCAGTAGAGATACTGCAGCCACCTCTGAAACGGCTTTGGCCACTACAAGCGACCCAACCGAGGAGACGGAGTCTGTTGATTTAAGACCCTACTCTCTTCCTTCTGTTCGCGAGCTGTTCCGGGTATTGGTGAATTTCCTGGATCCCCAAGATCGACAGCACACAGATACAATGAGGGTTATGGCACTGCGAATCATCCACGTTGCCCTTGAGGTTGCTGGGCCCTTTATCTCCCGACATCCGGCTCTAGCGGGCATCGCAGAGGATCGTTTGTGTTGTTATCTGTTTCAACTAGTAAGATCAGACAACATGGCCATTCTTGAGGAATCCCTTATTGTTGCTGGTACTTTATTGGCGACTTGCCGTGGGGTTCTCAAGCTTCAGCAGGAATTATACCTGTCCTATTTGGTCGCTTGCCTACACCCGAAGGTTGACATTCCCCGTGAGCCTGGAATCGATCCATCTCTCTACGCTGGTATTCCACAAACGCCCAAGCTAGTAAAGCCATCGCAATCGTCACAACCCAGTAGCGGGCGATCGACTCCAGTACCGGTCAAGGACCGTCGGCAACTCGGCCTCGAGGGTGGCGCCCGAAAACCCGATGCTCGCCAGGCTATGGTAGAGAGTGTAGGAGTCTTGTCGCGGATGCCAACCTTCATGGTGGAACTCTTCATCAACTACGACTGTGATGTCAATCAAGCCGATCTTTGCGAGGATATGATTGGTCTTTTGTCAAGAAATGCCCTCCCCGATTCTGCAACTTGGAGTACGACAAGTGTACCTCCACTTTGCCTCGATGCGCTGCTTCGATATATTCAATTTATTGCTGAACGGCTCGAAGATGACGCGAACTTTGATGGCTTCCCTGACCCGACGACATTAAGGGAGCAACGGCGAAGGAAAAAGATCATCATCAAAGGAGCAAGCAAGTTCAACGAGAAGCCCAAGGCTGGCCTGGGCTATCTAGAGGCCCAGGGCATCATTCAAGATGCAACAAATCCTGTGGCGGTTGCTAAGTTTCTTAAAGGGACCTCCCGTGTCAATAAGAAGGTGCTTGGAGACTTCCTCTCCAAAAGGGGCAATGAAGAAATCCTGGGAGCTTTCCTGGGTCTTTTTGACTTTTCTGGGAAGCGCGTCGATGAGGCTCTGAGACAGCTCTTGGAATCGTTTCGATTGCCTGGAGAGGCACCCTTGATTGCCACAATTGTCGAAGCTTTCTCTGAGAAGTTTTGCTCTCACGATACCACGGGCGAAGTTGCAGATAATGATGCGGTCTACATCTTGACGTATGCCATCATTCTGCTGAACACAGATCAGCACAACCCCAACCTGGATGCTAAAAAGCGCATGAGCCTGGAGGATTTCTCCAAGAATCTCAAGGGAACCAACAATGGCCAGAACTTTGCCCCAGAATACCTGCAAACCATCTTCGAATCGATTAAATCCAACGAAATCATTCTTCCCGATGAGCATGATAACAAACATGCCTTTGACTATGCTTGGAGAGAACTGCTTCTCAAGACAGAGTCCGCTGGCAATCTCGTCATCTGCGACACAAACATTTATGATGCCGACATGTTTGCAACGACATGGAAACCTATCGTTTCTACGTTGTCATACGTATTCATGTCTGCGACCGACGACGCTGTATATGCGAGAATTGTTACCGGTTTCGACGAATGTGCGCGCATTGCCACAAAGTATCAGAATTCGGAGGCCCTCGACCAAATTGTTTATTGCTTGAGCCACATGTCAACGTTGGCCACTGACTCTCAGTTCAACACCTCTCTGAACACCGAGGTTCAGGCTGGCGACGGTAGCGTCATGGTTAGCGAGCTCGCCGTTAAGCTTGGTAGAGACTTTAGAGCTCAACTTGCGACTCTTGTACTCTTCCGCGTTGTCACTGGTAGCGAGGACCTCATCCATAGGAGTTGGAAACATGTAAGTATTTCTTTTCTTACACTTGACTCTTCACTAACGATGATTATAGATCATTCGCATATGGCTGAATCTATTCACCAACTCGCTAATTTCGCCATTCTCTCCGAGCAATCTGCCAGGCTTATCACTGCCACCTATTCCTTTGCAAACACCCTCTCAGGTGATCGACCGAGTGGCACGCAATGCAGACACTGGCTTCTTTTCGGCTTTCACATCATACATCTCGAGCTATGCTGCTGATGACCCCCCTGAGCCTTCGGACGAGGAGTTGGAGAGCACACTATGCACCATCGATTGCATTAAGTCCTGCAATATGGGAGCAGTGTTCGACAATATTGCGTAAGTTTCCATGTTTATCTTTTGAACTTTGAACTAATCTTTTGGAAGCGACCTGAACCCATCCGTAGCCAAAGTGATCGTGGAGACACTTGTTGATCAACTTCCTGAAGATTCAAACACGACCGTAATTAGTGTCAAGCACGAGAGCATGCCTGCATCTCCCACGAACGGCCATGTTCGACCCCCGGGACATTTGGAGTACGATCCGAGTGTGACATATATCTTGGAATTTTGTACGCTCCTGGCGTCACGGGATGCTGAGTCAATCGAGAGCATGGGTAAAGTAGTCTTCGATACTCTCCAGAGCGTTCTTCGTGATCCGGCACGATATCACGCTATTACCGTCTCACGAGCGTCCTTCTACGCTTTAAAGCTGCTCAATATCAGCTATGTAAGTTCCTCTACAGACACAATACGATGCATTGCTAACACGGTAAAGGACCACGACTTTGTCAACGTCCCCTTCTTGCTTCACACAATCTCGACTTTACCTCAAGAAGCACTGGGCAAGAACTCAGATCTGGTACTGCAAGGGCTTTCCCTTTGCATCGAAGAATCCGGTCCCTTGAGACGTGAAATGATGACGTCTCCCGATTTCTGGGCTATTCTTCGTGCCTTGTCTCAACGTCCTGAAGCAGCAGCATTGGTGTTTGAGATCTTGGAGAAGGGAACCACTGGAACGCCCCCAGCTATCATGGCTGACAATTACGAGGCAGCGATCTCACTCCTCAACGATTTTGCCTCTGCGGCTAGCCCTCGGCACACTGCCATGCAGACCCGAAGCCCTCGGCCTCAAAGGCCAAATCCGCCCAAGCAGGACAAGAAACAGTAAGCACCAGCAACTCCCTAGCCCATTGATAGTTTACTGATCTGGTTCTATAGCAACGCGGAAGCCGTCAGCAGGGGATCCAAGGCAGTCAATATGCTGTACAATATGACGGATCGAATCCCCCACCTCATGCAGCAATCTCAGCTTGAGAGCAGCGAAGGTATGTCGCTCGCGCTAAAAGTATTGTAGTCCATGTTTTGTTAACCATTTTAAAGCTTGGTCTGCGTACTGGTTGCCCATTTTCCAGGCCTTGACGACGCAATGCGCAAACCCTTGCAGAGAAGTGCGGCAACTCGCATTTTCCGCCCTTCAGCGATCGCTCCTATCACCAGAGTTGACCTGCAGTGATCCTAAAGAATGGACTGCTATCTTTGGCAAGGTTCTCTTCCCGTTGATTATTCAGCTCCTCAAGCCCGAGGTGTTCTTGTCTGACCGAGATGGAATGAGCGAGATGAGAGTGCAGTCTGCCTCGCTTCTTTGCAAGGTATTCCTTCAGTATATGGTTCTGCTATCTGAGTGGGATGGTATGCTGGACCTCTGGATCAAGATCGTCGATATCATGGATCGACTTATGAATAGTGGCCAGGGCGATAGCCTTGTGAGTTAACCCAGTATACCGTTGGCGATTTAGACACTAACGAATTATAGGAGGAGGCAGTTCGCGAGAACCTCAAGAATGTGTTGTTGTTCATGGCTAGCAGTGGAAATCTTGTCTCACCGCACAAAGATCCCTCAAAGGAGGAACTTTGGACAGAAACTTGGAAACGCATTGATCGATTTCTGCCTGAACTCCGCGGTGAACTTGCACTGGATGAGCCGCCCAGTGAGGATAAGGCAGCCAACCAGACTGACGATGTGCCAGCGGAGCCTCAGGAGAAGGACGAAAAGGTTGAAGAGAAGGTGGTGGAGAGTACAGAAGATGATGCAGACGAGGAGTCAACTACAAAAGAGGAGGCCAGCAAGGAGTAGATCATGTCGACCAAAGGAATGTGAAGGGGAAAAGCGGTCAGTAATTATCACGGCCATGGATGTCATGAATCTGCGATGCTCTTCTGCACCCAGGCAGGCGTCTGGATTAGGATTTTATTGTGCAATTAGATGTTTATTTGACAGAGGGCCTTTGTACAAAACGCATAATAGAATGTCTCTACCATTTTCTGGAAAATAGATGACAAGTATTTCACTCGAATTAGACTAATGAATTGCAGATTTGGGCCAACTCAATGTCCGAATGATGGTACTGTAGCTCATGTGCAGAATGGAGCTGCCCGCATGTGACCAGCCATCGACTAACGTAGCGACGTCATCTGAGATGTGGGGTTTGTTTTTTAAGGTAGTACAACATGTCGCAATAAGGGACGTTGAGGAAAACGCCGGCCATCGGTTCCTAGACTGGGGAACTCGACTGACATGATTCTTCCTTGAACTCCAACTCCAGGAGTTGAATCGAGGCTCATACAACAACAAAGCCCAACCACCAGCCGATTACGCAACGAACGTGCTCCCCTTATATGTACCGATAACTTGACCAGCCTCGGCTGTGGGACATGCCACGCGCTTGTCAGAATGTCTGAGTATGGTGTTCCGGACGCCCTCAGCTCAGCGCCCGAGATAGATGCCCTGCCAGCTACCAACGACGCGAACGGTGATGCGCCAGTCTTTCCTCTGCTACAGAACAATGGCGCTGGGAGCCCTTTATCCTCCGACGCCGCTGGCGGCCCAACGGTTGGAGAGGACGACAACGATGACGAGCCGGCGGTAGCGAAGCCCTTCATGCGAACAACGAGCCCCGATCCATCGACGCGGGCATTTCAAGATACCTTCGATGACCGTGTTCCCGATCGGTTGATATACAAGATGCACAAGTTCAGTCTCTACGAGACGGCCAGTCGATACTACATTGTCGGTGTCGACGTTAGCGAGAAGCGATACAGGATCCTCAAGATTGACCGAACCACCGAAGGCGCCGAGCTCAACGTGACAGACGACAAGATTGTTTATAGCCTCAAGGAAATGAATCAACTGTTGGATACTATAGACGACGGCAACCGAGGCACGGGTGGCATCAAGCTTCGCTGCACTACTTGGGGCTTACTAGGCTTTATCAAGTTCACCGGTCCTTTTTAT
Source organism: Fusarium sarcochroum (assembly GCA_013266185.1). Taxonomy (NCBI): domain Eukaryota; kingdom Fungi; phylum Ascomycota; class Sordariomycetes; order Hypocreales; family Nectriaceae; genus Fusarium; species Fusarium sarcochroum. The sequence continues at coordinate 13,329 of JABEXW010000100.1, read as the reverse complement.
ATGCTCCTCATCACCAAGAAAAGCACTGTTGCTATGGTTGGAGGGCATTATATATACCAAATCGAGGGTACCGAGCTCGTTCCCCTTACGCCGGCCAAGTTCAAGCCAGACACCCGCAATACGGAGGAGCAGCGGTTTCTTGGTATCTTGAATAACCTCGACTTGACTCGATCTTTCTACTACAGTTACTCTTATGATGTCACACGTACGCTTCAGCACAACGTTATTCGGGAGCGCGACGCCTTAGCCAAGGGAATGCTGCCACCAGACGACGAGAACTTTAACTCAATGTTTGTTTGGAACGATTACTTGCTACAACCTGCTGTTTCTGCTCTACGGGATCCTTATGACTGGTGCCGCCCAATTATCCATGGATATATCGATCAAGCAGGTAAGTATTGGTGTTGTATAAGAGGCATCTAATCGTACAGAACCCCTTCTAACCGCCAGCAGCCCTCTCTATTTATGGACGCACTGCGCATATCACTGTCATCGCAAGGCGCTCACGCTACTTTGCTGGTGCTCGATTCTTGAAACGAGGAGCCAATGATCTTGTATGTGATTTTTGTTCCTTGCCCACACTTACTTGGCTTGGAAGCACGCCTGCTGACGATCTTCAGGGTTATGTTGCCAACGACGTAGAAACAGAACAGATCGTGGCCGAGTCACTGACGACATCCTTTCACGCACCTGGTCCTCAGCTCTACTGTAGCCCTCAGTACACTTCATACGTTCAACATAGAGGAAGTATCCCACTCTACTGGACTCAAGACAGCACCGGTGTTACACCCAAGCCTCCAATAGAACTTAACCTGGTTGATCCATTCTATGGCGCAGCCGCTTTGCACTTTGACAACCTGTTCGAGCGTTATGGTGCACCAATCTATGTTGTCAATCTGATCAAGGCTAAGGAGCGGACGCCACGTGAATCGAAACTGTTAGAGGAGTATACACATGCCATCAACTATCTCAACCAGTTCCTGCCTGAGGAGAACAAGATTATTCACAAAGCTTGGGATATGAGTCGTGCATCCAAAGTGCGTGGTGGAGATGTCATAGGAAACCTCGAACTCATTGCAGAATCGGTACTCACTACAACAGGCTTCTTTCAGAACGGAGACGGTCTGACGAGCCCCATGACGGCGCAGAATGGAGTGGCCAGAACAAACTGCATCGATTGCTTGGACCGCACCAATGCGGCGCAGTTTGTCATTGGCAAGAGAGCGCTGGGCCATCAGCTCCATGCGCTTGGCATCTTGGAAGATACATCCGTTGATTACGACACAGATGCCGTCAACCTATTTACTCACATGTGGCATGACCACGGTGATACCATCGCAGTCCAGTACGGTGGTTCACAGTTGGTCAACACTATGGAGACATATCGCAAGATCAACCAGTGGACCAGCCATTCACGAGATATGATTGAGAGCTTCAAGCGCTATTACAACAATTCTTTTCTTGACAGTCAGCGCCAGGAGGCTTACAACTTGTTCCTCGGCAACTACATATTTACCCAAGGTCAACCGATGTTGTGGGACTTGGCCACAGATTATTACCTCCATCACGCTAATCCAAGGGAATGGTCTTCTAGACTAAAACACGACTACATTAACTGGTTTGCTCCAGCCCATTTGCAGAAGAGGACCGTCCCGCCATATGTACCTAGCCGAGACATTGCCCGCACTCATCCTGTCGAATTCTTTGACGATTACTGGCTCGAGTACTACAGGCCATCGACCCTATCTTCTTTTCCCAAGATGTTTGCCTACAAGATGAACTCGACTATAAAGTATATCCCCCTCAAGTCCACGCAGGATGGTCGTTATGATCTTAGTCCTTTCCGAGTCCGCACAGACAATGAGGTCGATCATGGTGACAAGAAGAAGTCCAAAAAGGAACCTTCCTCCCAACTGAAAGTGCCAGCTTCGACACGAGGTACAGCAGCAGCAGCTACAAACGGGGCATCAGACACGGCTTCGAACCGGGCACCTACAAAGGGCATCTCACTTCAACGCTGGCTGCAGCCTGCTCAGGACAAAACCGCTCCCGGCAACCCTCTGCGGCTAGATACTAATCAGCCGCTGCAGACATCTGAGTCATCTCCCAAGGCAAAACCAACAGCTCTAGAGAAGTCAAAGGCTGCGCAATGGACCTTCACCAAAGCCGTCCATGACTCCTTGAATCCATCCGTCGCTGAACAAGAATCTGAAGATTATGAGCGATACATCAAACATCCTCAGAACCTTCCTCTCGTTATCTCGAGTGATACACCTGTAGATGTTGACGCATCCGAGTATCAGGAATACGTCAGCGGTGACTGGCAAGATGAAGGTCTGATGGTCAAGGGAACTGAAGAAGAGATTGACGTCTATGCCGAATTACTCAAAGTGGGCGAGAACCCCTTGACAGTAACCGAAGAAGACGGACCCAAAAAGCGATACAAAGCCTATAGGAAATGGCTACGTGGGAAGTCTTTCTTCAAACAGCAACCCTTAGACTAAGGTTGGCGACCCCTCGTGGCCCTCTAAGTTGTAACAGCAGGAAAAAGTTCTGACAATCTCGGCTCTTGCTCCAAGGCTTCGTTGAGCTGTGCAGGCCGTTTCGAATCATCCTCGGTCCAGAGAGTTTGCAGGATTTTGGCAGTATGTAACAGGTTTTTGGATAGGGCTTGGGCATCATCCCCACGGGTGCGAGACGCACTGCTTCCAATATCCTCAGAGACGTTCAGCCAGCACAATGACAGTATTCGAACAACATGCTCCATATGTTCATCTTCTCGGATTCGGGGCCATGCGTTAGTAATGATGGCGCCAAGTGTCTGCGTCGCAGTGATAAGGGTCGGAGGATACGAGGTTGCGAATGGATCGGCCATGACTGAAGAGGTCATGGAAAGAAGAGGCTGGCACAGGCGTGTCAGTAGGAGCTGGTGGCGTTTTTAATCAAATAGTAACGTACCCTGAGGTGCTTAGTTGAGTAGATACCCAGACATTTGACTATCGCTGCCGTTTTTTGCATCAGAACTTCGACTATGCGGGTGTGCTGAGAGGCATGGAAATGGCCAGCAAAGATACCATCCCTGAGGATTTTGTCAAATAGCTGGCGACGTTCGAGGCTATCAGGATTTCCAGAGGACTCGGCCAATTTGATGAGTACATCATAAGCCGGGATCAGAATGCTTGTGGACTGGTCCTCAGGCGTAACACTGGGAAGGTAAAGGAGAAGAGGAAATGTGACGTCTCCAAAGACACGTCCTATTCCCGTATTCTTCAGCACTTGGGCTGGGCATTTGCTCACAAACGGAGTCAATATCCCTAGGCCTCTCACCTTGACCTCGATCGTCTCGTTTTCTACGAGCGCCAACAGAACTGGCATGAAAAGGGGCCAGTGCTGCTGGATGAGCGATGCCTATTAATAGTATTAGCAGAGCAAGCATATTTCTATTGACGAGCCAACTGACAGTAGACATGTCCACCGCCCACTGCATGGTGGCTTCCACCCAGGGAGCCTGGGTTGTCCATGGTTGAACTTCTGAGATAGGCTGGGACCGGTCTTCTACCACAGCATACTGGGAAGGTCGCCCTGAAGCTGTAATCCTTGAGGACGGTTTGGTAAAGAGTGGCTTCAAGGTTTTCTGCAGAACGGTTATGACAATAAAGTCTGCCAGCTTTTGGTCCGTAAGTTGTTCGGACAGGAGTCTCGAAGCCACCGTTGCAGCTGTTGTGGTTGTCCATGGATCTCGAGGGTCTGTGATAGCCGTGAGTTTCAGGAGAGTATTCTCATCCAAAACGAGGGATGATTCCGCGGAGAGGATGCTGAGACAGGCGATAGCTGCTTCTGTGAGTAACTCTGTATCCTCTTTGTGGTGTTAGCAGAGAACTAAAAGAAACAGGCTGTGCAGAGCGTACCTCCTCCAGTCTCCAGTATCAATGCTTTCTCGCTGAGAAACTTGACAAGCACTTCGACTTGGGAACTGCCCAAGTCCTTTTGTTCTTGCGTGGAGAGGTAAGCAGCTACTAGCAGCGTGGTTTCGTGAAGCTCCTGAGGTTTAGCATCGTTAGCTCACCACACAACTATTGAGGTGAGGTAGATAACCGTGGGATCTGATGCACACACGTACTACTCGGTCGCGAGACCCCAACGTGGATGTCACATCTCCTAAGTTTTTAAGCAAAAAGTGGTCGATGCGATCTGAAAGAAGTTTGATGCGCAGTCAGTTTGACGTTATTATTTGAGCTTCATGTTAGGATCCAGTGCTTACCCGAGAGCTCACGGAGTCGCTCAGCATTCGAAGGACCGAGCAGCCTGCTCAACGCGCCAGATGTGAGGTCTGATGCAATGTCCGGCATCATAAAAAACGAGTAAGAAGTTGAGCGGATACTTGCTCGGGGTTTATGCCCATAGCTGAGGTGAATAAAAAGAGACGGATGTTCGCAGTCGAATGCCTAGATTTTGGCCTTGGATACTGTGTTAACAGCTTCCTCGGCGCACTGTATTGAATGGTCTTTCAATCCTCACACCTAAGCCCCCTCCCCCCAGCTTTTATTATATCAATTGCAATAGTTCTGAGGCACTTTCTGAGGGTAGAATATGGTTTGTTCAAGTTTGTATTGCCTTCTATTTGAGATTTATTGGTGTCTAACTAAACTAAGCGGACGGCATGCCTAGTCTTTCGTCATCACAGACAGCTCAGATAGCTTGAACAAAGCCTCTTGCCTGTTCCCTCATCAATCCTGTAGGAATGAGCCTTGAGAAAGAGACCTTGATTCCTCACTCATGGTATACCCAACTCTTTTCTTCGTTGTTTCACCTCTTCCACGGCACCTGCTGGGTCCGTTTCACGAGGATTACGGAGTTGCCATGCAACACATACCTCAAGAGCCTGGCCAGTCCACTTTCCAGGTTTGGTGTCTAGGGCCTTAGCCAGTTGCCGACCATCGAGAAGTCGTTTGAGTGATGGGGCCTCGTAGACATCAAGCTCGGCTAGATGGTCGAGGAAGGTGTTCCAGCCCCTCAAAAAGTCTTTTTGCTCTAGAAAAACATTAGTCTTATGAACGCATACTGAAAATATCAACGTTCTAGTCTACTCACTTTCTGATCCATCGCGACGCCATTCTGAGAGGGTCTCCAGGACATCGACTAGTAATGCATTCAAGACTTGCAATCTCCAGGTGCCGGCTGGTGAGTCCCATTTGCGAATGGCCACACCAAAGCGATCACGCTCCCCAATGTATGACTCTCCGTTGCAGACAGCGTTTTTCAATGTCATAATCTCCTCACGGTGTCGGTGTGAAGCAGCAACAATATCTGACAATCTGTTTGGGGCTTTGAAGCCTTCGCGCGAGACAACTGCCACAAGCGGTAGGGCGTTTGCCTTTTTGCGAGGATTCGGAGGCTCTTCGACTGTCATCCACGGAGAGAGAGCCGCAAGATTCCATGCAGAGTAGGAGGCATCTGCAGACTGAACGAGTCGGCCAGCCACAGAAGTTGAGCTTTGGTCTTGTAGAAGCTCATCAAGGCAAGTATACGCAACGCTCCACCGGGAGATGTCTGGAGCTGGGAGATTCTCCTGAGTTGGATCGGTAAAGATAGCATGGAAGAGTTGTAGTTCATCAATGAACTCAATGGCCTGGTGTGGGTGAGCTCCTATCCAGATGTTAGCTTGTGTCCTTCGGTCAACGGTTTGCTGCCAACCTTTCAGCATCTTCTCGAGCTCCACGCCTACTCGCTCTCGGCTGATCTTGACACGCAGAGCCTCCAGGACTTTGGGATCGGCCATGTATTTGCGTGTGTCGGCATCAAGTGTGAACTGTAGTCGGCTAGCGAAACGGACAAGACGCAAAACCCTCAGGGGATCATCCATGAAAGTCTTGAAAGGCTCCAAGGGTGTTCTGATAATCTTAGCATCCATGTCTGCAAGCCCCCTTGTGAAGTCTTCAACACGATCATCATGTAGATTGTAAAAAAGTGCGTTCACAGTGGCATCTCGACGGCTAGCATCTTCACAAGCCGTACCAAACTCCATCTGGGGGTTGCGACTATCCTCGGTATATGTCTCCTTGCGTAGATTGACAAAGTCGAGATCCAGACCAAACATCTTGACCATGGCTGTTTCGAGGTGCTTGGACTTTTCGGGATTGCGGGCAACGTTGTGCAAGCTACCAATATCCGCAGGACCAATGCTGTGCTTAGCCATGGCCTCTGGCTGTTCACAATAATTGCACATAGCTTGAGCGAACGAGACGCCAGTCATAGCATTGATTGCGACATCGATATCGTGGCTCTGGATGTTGAGCAACTTGTCACGGACCCAACCACCAGCCCAACGAAGAATGATAGGCTCGGGAGCATGGCCAGAATCGTCGTCTATGGACTTGGCAACGTCAAGAAGCAGACGTCGAAGCTGCTGCTCCTTGGGGGTGAGCTGAATGGTAGTAGTCACCATGGTGATCTTGGGAACCCGGCTGGGTGATGGAGGGTGTTTGAGAGATGGTGAGGTTGAGAGCGCTGCTGAATTGTAAGCCAGTGGGGATTGCTCCTTGAGAAATGTGTCGAGATTCCTCTTCATGGCAAGACCCGGGCGGCCCAGGCGCTTGATCATGAACTGAGTCGAGGAAGATGAGTCTTAGCAATGCATGAGACAGGCGGGGCCGCCTCGTGAAAGAAGAATATTGTTGTAAACAGGAAATACTGGGAGATGAAGTTTTTCTGTTCCAACAGATTTCCAGAACGCGTGATATTTTTACAAGTGTATCCTGGAGGAATTCAGAAGACATGGAGATAGTCGAGATGATAGTCCCCTGGTGTTTCTGTCAAGCTCCATTCTGGAGCCTCAGCCACACAAATTCTTTATATTGATTGATTGGTTGATGTTGCAGTCTTGCACAGTGTGAGTCAGATTCGCCGTATGACTAAGGCCATCCATATTAAAATGAGCATAGCGATCGAGTAAGAGGGAAAACAAAGCTGAAAAATAAAAACCAAAACAACCGAAGTGGAAAATGTGATTGAAATATTGATGTTAGGAAAATACTCTATTCCTACTAAATTTGCTCTTACAAATGTGAGGGTATGGGCTTGATGCCTCGATTTGGCTGGTTTAGTGTGCCATGTTTTCCCCGGACTGCGTGATACCTTACCCACCTTGCGGCTCTGGATCTAAAGTAACGTTCTTGATTTGGCGTGTCAATAAATCTGCCAAGAACAAGACTACGTACAGTATTATCTTGCCGATCTATTTACCAACAGCTTTGCTCTAGCTAAAGGTAAAGCTAAGGTAAGGTTGTCTGGGTAAGCTATCCGAAATCCAGCAGCGTTGTAGATCTGCCAAGCAAAGTTGCAGCTACTGTAAGGGTATGGATGAACCAGCATGCGACCATCCATCAAGTCAGCGATATCATCTTGCATCTTCTCGTCAATCTCTTACCAATCTGTCAATGATGAGTCGATGCCAGCGACCCAATTGAACAATCCCTGCAGGCTCCTAGGATCTTATCAACAGGCTTCTCTTGCTGCCTTCATGAAGACGTCTTCATCTCCTTGTCAATTTGCCACTGTGGCTGCTCCTTGCAACATGTCTGTCAGCTCTTTGCCGAGCTGAGCTGCTAACGGTGTGTGCCTCCAGGCAGACACCCAATTGCCTTTGTTGTAGGGTCACCACCACGCGCCGAATCCATCTCGCTTCTGTGTGCAAGCTGCCTGGCAGTTCTGATAACCAGAAGCCCTGGCAAATAGCTGCGCAAGGCAATCAACGACATGTGGTCACGGTACCTTTGTCTAGCTTGCCTTATTAGCCGTGTAGTGTTACGAGTACCACCCCTTTGACCTTTCCTCCCAATCATGCACTTGAATTATCGCTAGAGGATGGCTGATCATACACTCCCTCGTCATCGCAGTTGCGCTACATGTTAGATGGCGGCAACCTCCTTCACTGCTGCTCAACCATTCATCCGTTTCGTGACCATCACCCTGACGTCAATGGCCGTGACGATCCAGAATCTGAGCCACGTTTGCCTGCCTCCTTACGTAGTGTTGGCTGTATCTGTACGCAGATGGACTAAGGAGCGACCCAGTACCAATGCAAGCGTCAATCTGTTACACTAAGGTAACTTTCTCAGAGTCGCCTGCAGGCTGAGTAGGGACAATCAAGCTTTGCGGGGTAAACCGTTCATCGATACTTCCCTGGGCAGCATATAAACACCCAGAGTCCAGACGTCTTGACAGAAACCTTGGATATCTTTCATTATCTACTCAATAAAACCCAGTCATCCAATAAACCTACCATTTCCTATCCTCAAAGAACAATCCCTATCAAGGCCTATCATAACCAACCGTACATCTCAATACCCTAACAATGGAACAACCCATCAACAATCAGGAGGGCACTACACAGCCCATGAACGAGACTCCCATCGTTGGATCCCCTCCCCAGGATCGCAGAGCAAGCGATGCGCAAGACCGAAGAATGAGCGATGAGTGGGGTAAGTGCTATATATCAATATGCGTCCATGTCGGATATCAGAACTAATAAAATTATCCAGATGCGTCAAAGGTCCCCCCCAGCCGTTTCCAAAAACGCAAGGGCTCCATCTATGCTACACCCGGATCCCGTGATGGTCACGTTGAAAGGAATTACCAGGACAAATACTGGTCCAAGATGACCGAGAAGAATTGGGGCAGCTCAGGTGGCACGGGTGGCACGGGTAGCAAATAAACTACGAGAACCTCAGAAGTAACAAACAGGAAGTTCGGACAGGACGCTTTATATCTGTAAGATGGAGAATGAAGACGGAAAATAAGGGAATAATTCATTGTGGAAAACGACCTGTACATGTAACCTAATACAACCAACCTAAACCAGAGATTCCTTCCATTGCTGCCCCATCAATCGTCAAGACCATCGATTTCGATGGCGTCAGGATTCGAGGTGACAGCTGTTGCCGTTGGATTGCCTCCTACAGGGCCTGTGCTGGCGGCCACAAACCCTTGTGGTGCCCTTGATTGTCTCTCCAACGCTGCCATCGCATCTGTAACCTCAACATCATCCGCGCCCCCAGGTCGACGCTGGCTGCGGGCTAAAGCTTGGGATGCAATGAAATTGACATCAGTGTTGTACTGCGCCTGTACACTTCGCTTGATTCGCAGCATCTCCTTGAACGTATCCTCGTTGCCGTGTTGCACCTCGAATTGCTCCCACTTGGTCCAGAAATCAGGATTGGTACGGGGGTCGCAGAATTGTGATGCGTGTCCGTAGATGGCGCGAGCCCGATCGATCTCGCCCAGCCTCTTCTCCATGTCTGCGAACTTGAGACACATGTCCTTGGCTTCGACGTCAGGAAGAGCAGCAATGGCCCTCTCATAGATTGGTCTGGTCGACGTAAGGCCGAAGTTGGATGCAGATTTGGTGATATAAAAGTTGAACATGTCTGCTCGGTCTTCATCTGCAACTGCTCGTGTGGCCCGTTCGTAAATGCGCATCGCGTGTCGCGCTAGTCCACGTTCTTCTTCCAAATTGCCGTACATGAGGTAAATCGTCTTGGCAAACTTTGGTGGGCAATCCTCCACAGCTTGCTCGAATAGGTCACGAAGCCGTTCGATCCCAATCTTTCGATCAACTGCCTTGGTTAGATATAAGTTCCAGAGCTCGAAAGCCACAGGATAGCTGAAAAGATCCAAGCCGCGCTCATAAATCTTGAACGACTCCTCGTAGTACTTATGCTCTTCCAGTAGATTGGCGTAGTTGACAACTGTTTGAGGTGTTGCAATCCGAAGTTCAAAAATTCGTTCATATACCTTCTTCGTCTCATCCAAAGTAGACACACTTTCAACAAGGTCAACGTAGAAGCTCCAGAGTTTCCAACTTTTGTGAACCCTCTGCTGCGGTGACAGACTCTCATCGAAATAGTCGACAGTAGATCGTTTAGGTGCCTGAACTGCCTTGGCCATGATCCGTACGGCGTCGTCGAAATTCTCGTTCCGCAATTCCATTTCTGCCCATTCGATCCACATGTCGGCGAGCTCTGCCACCGACTTGAAAGGTACTTTGATGGCCTTCTCCATGATGACTCGAGCGTTTCGTAGATCGCCGCCACGTTCGTAAAACTTGGCATAATTGGCCCAGAGTTGATGAAACGCGCCTACAGCTCGTTTTGGTTGGATGGCCGCGATTGCGTCCGTATACGTTTGTGCCACTTCCTTCTTATTATCACCCCAAAGAGCAACCCTCTTTTCCCATTCCGGAACGCTGTTTGGATTTTGACGTAACAGGACGTCATTGAGGAGGAACGGCCGCCTATCCATCAGTTGCTCGAAGCGCATCATTCTTATGTCCAGTTCAAAATCTGCGTTCTCGTCTTCGATGCCCTTTTCGGCCCGCGCAGACGCAACCTCCATGAGAGCACCGATGATAGACTCCTCAAACTCGGTATAAGCCTCAAAGATGAGGGTGAAGTCCCTGACTGTCATGACTGTTGTAATGCCTTCTTCAAAGACATCCCGCGCCCGTTCAAAGCTGCCCCTCCGTATCCAATATGTGGCTAGACCGGACCAAAGCTTCCCTCTTTGATCAGCAAATCTGGCGATGCCACTTCGAATGATACGTTCAGCATCGATTCCTGTCTCGTAACCAGTTTCTATGTCGGCCGCGTGTTCCACAAGTAGGTCTACCATTTCACTCCAGAGCTCGTAATGGCCTTTGCCATGCTTGCTGTTAAACCGCGCGTTGTTGAGAATATCTATGAACTTCAATGCAGCCTCGGTGTAGAGGCTGGCCTGAGTGAGAAGTTCGATAAAATCCTCAGCATCCTCGGGATGTACTTGCATATAGCGTCGCCAGATTTTCACCGCGGTCTCTCCAGCAGCAGAGTTCGCAAAGGGTCGATAGGCAGCCCAGATACGGTTGTGTTGGGATATCGGAAGAGCTCTTAAGGCTCGGTCGAACGTTCGTCGTGTCAGGGTAACGAGCGGTTGCTTTGTCAGAAATCTCAGGTACATTTCCCATATCCGCGGCATCTTGTTGAGTAGACTGAGGGCCTTTTCGAACAAAGAATTGACTTTGCGATACTCGGCGGCGAACAATGCTGGGTTGAGCTTAGCCACATGTTTAACTCGAAATGAAAGATACTAGGAAGTGTTAGCTAAACTTGACCACTGGATAAGAGAAAGGAAAGAAAGAGGATAATGGCATACCAGTTTCCATAGTTTATATGACCGAGGGAGCTGAGCGCAAGCTCGCTCCATCACATATGCTTGTTCGAGGACCGTGCTATGGCGAGATTTAAATTCGATATATGCCAGCCATGGTTTGACGCTTCCGGAGTCGCGTAGGATGTCTTGCTCGTAAACGGAATCTTCGTTGGACTGATCATAATTGCTGTCAGCCAAGACTCGCATAGGACACGCGTTGTGTATGACTACTTACCACCAGATGTAGTTGCGGCTGCCTGCGCCCCCCGTTCAGGGCTGGAATGATGGGAGCCATGGTGTTCTTTGTTGCTGCTCAAGGAGGACGATAGAAAGATTTTCGCGAAAACAGCGGGTGAGTCGGATCAGCGTGAACCGTACATCGTCGAGATTAGATGGGAATGTCGAAGGACGTTTCTCCCAAATCCAAAACTACCCTCCTAAAAGGCCAGGGCGTGGCCAAGCACACAAGATCGACACCCTCTATGTACCCTCGACTTCATATACGGCTCGATTTGGCGGAATAGAGAGATAGTGTGCTTGCTCGATATTTGTGAGGTTGGGACGCGAATATGGTAGGTTGTTTTTTTCCGAGGCCCGCGCTGGACATAGATCTTGCCTGCGGTTGGAAGAAGCTCCACTCATCAATAGTGGAGTTATGTCGCCTATAGGAATATCCTCTAGCCGCTTGCTACCTAGATAGCTTAGGTACCAGGTTACGTACAGCTACCGACTTAGCTGCCCAGCAACTCTGTATCCTAGACCAGTCCAGTAGTGTCTGGGCCTTGTGACGATAGGCGCCTTGACGCAACCCGAGCTCCTCCAACATCAACCACCTCATTTGAACATCCAGCACAGAACCTAACCTGACCATCACGTATCATCATTCAAGATGTCGGGGGCCGCTGTGAGCCATAATTCTCCATATTTTCCGAAGAGTTGGAAATGCTGACGGATATCACCAGGATCGCGAGGCCGTTTTCCCAACCCGGCAGTCGCTGGGTATCATGAAGGCCAAGCTCAAGGGAGCAGAGACGGGCCACAGTTTGTTGAAGAGGAAGAGCGAGGCTCTTACCAAGTATGTGACTATCTACCATCAATGCGCTTGTTTTACTTTAGCCGGCTAACTGATCCTGGTGCAGGCGATTTAGAGGTTCATCTTCCCACCCCAACTCCTGTCTATGGTTCGAAGGCATCTTTGCGTGCTGATACTTAATGATGCAGAAATCACTAGACGAATCGACGAAGCGAAACGGAAAATGGGACGAGTAATGCAAATTGCTGCTTTCTCCCTGGCAGAGGTTACCTACGCCGTTGGCGGAGACATTGGCTATCAAGTACAGGAATCCGCCAAGTCTGCTCGATTTCGCGTCCGTACAAAACAGGACAATGTCTCAGGTGTCTTGCTCCCAGCATTTGAAAGCTATCTTACCGAAGGCAACAACGACTTTGGCTTGACGGGCTTAGGCAAGGGAGGTCAGCAGGTTCAGCGATGCAGAGAGACCTACGCCCGTGCCGTGGAGGCGCTGGTTGAACTTGCTAGCCTGCAGACCGCATTTGTTATTCTTGATGAAGTCATCAAAGTGGTCAACCGACGTGGTAAGGTTCTCGGGATCCTGCGTAATGCCCTGATACTGACTGTCTTTCCAGTTAATGCAATCGAACACGTCATTATTCCAAGGACTGAGAATACCATCAAGTACATTAATTCGGAATTGGATGAGCTCGACCGTGAGGAGTTTTATAGATTGAAAAAGGTACGCTTCGGGATTCCACCGACTATGAAAACACGACTAAAAAGAGATAGGTTGCAAACAAGAAACAGCGCGACACTGCTGCAGCGGATGCTGAGATGAAGGCAAGACGTGAAGCGGAAGCCGCAGCGCAAAGTGGACAGACATCTCAAAAGGATGATGCAGCACCTACAGACGTTCTTGGTGCCGAGGACGATGAGGATGTAATTTTCTAATCCGCTGATACCATGTCCATCACACACTCACGCAACCGGGGAGCGTATTTGTAACCAGAACCACAATGAATCGCGAGGGAGAACGTGAGTTCCGCATGTTAAGAACTTCACATCCGGGTGCGATATTACGCATACCGATTTGTTAGTAGTCCATAGCCTATCTATTGCTGAAATTACAT